>WEIV01000085.1:9987-44044 GCA_013390005.1 Calyptomena viridis
CAAGTGAAAGTCAATAATTAAATACTTAGAATAGAGGACAGATTACTGGTGCAGTCCAGGTAAGTGTGCTAGATCTATAGGGTTTAATATATTCACAAATTATTTCAAGAAGGGGTCCTAATATAAAGTGAAAATTATTGATATTGAATTATTCAGGTAGTTGAAACGAAAGCTAGCTATAAAGAGTTGGAGGAACATCTCAGCTACTGAGGGACTGGGCAATGAAATAACAAATGAAATTGAATGTCAATGAATGCAAAATAATGCACAAGAAGCAAAACAGCCCAAACTGTACATACATGACAATGGGTTCTCAAATAGATATTATTACTCAGGAAAGAGACCTTGGAGTTATTGTAAAAATCCCATGAAAACATCAGCTCTGCGGTCAAAATAGCATGAAAATGAATAGAGAACAAATTGTGTAAATCCTTGGCATGCCTGCTTCTTGGTGTTGTCCTACACATTTCAAATAAATGTAGCAGAACTATGAAGTGTATAAAGAAGGATGAGGGGGCCAATTAAAGTACTGAACAGCCCGAATACAAGGAATTTTAGTTTTGGAACACGTCAACCTGAAGAGTAGGTGATTGAGGAGTTATGATTAAGGCATAGAAAATAATGAGTCATAGGAAAAGGGACTGGGCAACAATTATTCACTGTTTCTTACTGTACTAGAGCTAAATGGCAGATTCAAAACATGGAAGTCCTTCCCTGCACGATGTATTTTTTGACAGGAGGCTCTGTAATTTAAAATGTGATGGATACCAAAACCTTTGAGTTCAAAACTGATTAGGCAAATCTGTGGAAAAAAGAGTTGTGAATACAGAGAGACTGGTTCTGCAGGTGAGCAAATAAGGAGGCAGGAGGATTTGTCCAGTGTCATTCATATCTTTGGCTCTGATATTTCCATTACTATTCTGCCAAGGGGTGTTAGTAGAGGGAGGACACTGGGTTTACTGGACTCTTAACTCTGTTATATCTATTCTGAGTTTGTCCTTAATATCTTAGGTGCTTAATGGTAAGAGGGTAGTTTTCCTGACACCCTGCATAGTCAACAATGAAAAATAGAGGGTAGAAGAGACTGTTCCAGAAGGCAGTTCAGAATGGTAAGATGGCTTGGATTCCTTTGGCAGTACACTCACCTGACAGGTAAGTTCTTCCTAGAAGACATTCCAGTTTGCCATTCTGGATATCTCCTCTCAAGAGAAGTTGATATTTACTCTCCATGTACTTTGTAAATGTAGAATAATGCACACTAATGAAGAATATATTAAATTTCCTGACCTTTTGGCCTAGTTTTGTTATCTCTCTGAGATTTGAAATACTAGCTGAGATGAAGAGATCCAGAAACCATAATGGGCAGCAAGTGAGTTTGTTTCTGGTCTCAGCAATGTAATGGCTTTATGTAAATTAGAAATTCCTGTTTCAAGGAGATAAAAGAAAAAAAAAACAAACCAAAACAAATCCCAAACAAAACCAGAATCCACAAATATCCCCATATTGGTATAAAACTTGCAAATTATGATTTTCATCTTGCATCATAATCTTATTGCAGTCTGGTTTTGCTTTTTCATCTGGTTCACAAAGTTCGTCTTCCCTCCTGTTGACCTTTAAATCATGCATTTCTTAGCCTTCCTACTATTCTGTGACACTCTTCTGCTCTTGTTCATATGTTAGAGAAAATGAGAAGACATTGTGTATGTTGGGCTTTCTGAAAGATACAGGGGGATTAATTTTGTGATTTTTGTAGTATCTTTCATCTGAGACTCATTGAAAAGTTAAAGATTAAGAAATTAAGAACGAATTACAAAGTAAATATTTTTAAGCACAGAATTTTCCACTGGAAACCTCTGAAAGCTGTGTTACTTCACACAATTCTTACATCCATAAAGTGAAGGTGCTAGAGAAATTCACTGAAATACATACTGAATATGATAAAATGTATTGAAATGATAAAATATTTTCCTAATAAACTGATTCCTATGTGCAGCGCAACTGACTCATAAGTGAGGAAAGTTTTGGTTTGGAATTAATCTGAAATATGTTAAAGAATATTTTATCTGGATGCTTTATGCTTTTTCTCCTTTCTCAAAATGGGTCGTTTTTACCATGTCTTTCACTTTCCTTCAAATCCATTTAAAGACATTTCTGTCATCTTGGCTCTATTAAACTTCATGAACTATTCTTTTTTTCTGCTAGTTCTTTCTTTAACTTTTTTTCTTGTGAACCCCTCCCATCCTTCTCCTAATAGCCCCACACCACCTTGCCTGCTCAGTTCATTCTTAGAAATTGCAGAAGTTTGAGAAATTGGCACAGGAAGCAAGACATTACCATTTCAAATCAATACAGTATTGCTACTAAACTTTACAATGAGGAAAATAATTTTTCAGACTTCATAGAAGTTTGATAAGCTGAGTTTGTCAGAATATCATGGTATCATGACTTGTTAAAAGCTTTTTAATGGCTTCCTACTTCATTGTATTGTGTACATTCCCTTTGCTTTAAGTACAGAGTAGGCTCATTTTGTTCTTCTCACTTACCTGTTGGGCATTAACCTGTCCTGCAATGTGATACCTTTCCAGGCACATGCTGGCTCCACTCAATTGCTCTGCAGAGGTGGAAAAAAAAAAAGGTTTTCTGATTTTTCATATTAATATAATTTTGAAAGCAATTTTGTGCTTTTTTTAAAAAAACCCCACATCTGAATTTTCTAAAAACATCGTAACAGCATTGTGACTTTGCACTGGATACAGTGCTTGTAGGATCCAATGAAAACAGGAAAAGTGTGTTGCGTAGATAAACTGCTGGACAAAAGCAATGGTCATTGTGAAAGTTACCCTCCAAATCTTTGGTTGAACGGCACTGAACCTCCAATTCCCCAGTTCCTCTCTTCTGTTCCAGTGGTAGAAATCAGGATTGTTTAACATCCTCTTGAATTTGTTTGTAAAAAATTTTCTAAAAGTATAAACTATCCAAGACTGAGATTTAGATCAGTTGGTTAGAGAATAATAATGGTGCTAATAATGTAGTTGTGGGTTTGATCCCTGTGTGGGCCCTTCACTTAAGGGTTGGACTTGATCCCTGTGGGTCTTTCCAACTCAGAATATTCTGTGATTCTGTGAAATGAAGAATCCAATCTGATTGTCGTGACTGCGCACAGCACGATTAATTTGTGATTGTTATATCAATGCTTTACATGCTTTTGTGTTACTCCAAGATGGTTCTTATGGACCCCCAGCTGTGGTGCACCTCTGCAGAATGCAAACCACTGCTCTGTTCTACTGTGCTACCTCATCAGACTTGCTGTTTTTCCCTCCCCAACTTCAGCTCTTGCCTTTCCATTTCATAGGCACAGGGTGAGGGCATGGCTGTCAGTAGGAGTCCTTTGGGTGTTACGGTTTGTTACTGTGATGAAGGTAAAACTCTATTTTTTTTTTTTTATATTTAGTTTANTTTAATATTTAGTTTACTGGAAAATACACTCTGGGGCTGTTTGAGACAAGAAACCATGGGCTTGAATTTGATGGTGATGGCTATAGCTGGAGTGCAGAGAGTAACAAGTGCAAATCTGAACAACACACACAACTAATGCTGTTGATGGTGAAGTGGGGAGAGGCTCTTTGAGTGCGATCTTTGAGAAAGCAAATTGTTCAGCTCATCTTTGGGGCAGGGGGTGGGAGAGAAAAAAGGGAGAAACATGCTTTCTTTTAAACATATTTTCTCACATTGTTGTTGTAATACTAGTTTAAGTTGAGATTTAGACCTTTGCCGAATCCAGTAGGAAAACTGTTGTGTATTTCTCAGGGACTAAAGTTTTTCGTTCCTTGCTTTTATATGACTTTTTTCCTGTAACATTTTATTTCAATGACTTAACACATGTGTATATTACCTGTTGCTGATTGCTGTGATCAGCCATGGTGGGCTATGCCAGAAAGTGTTTTTGCACCTAGCAGAGGTTTTTAGCCCTGCTTGTATGTTGTTCATATATGTGGCATGAGTGTCCTCAGTGTGGCATCATTTTTTTACCTCCTTTTCCCACTTTAACATTGTAGCCTGGTTTCCTCCAGTGAGGTCTCTAAAGGCATTGGTGACAAAACCCTGAATGCAGACCTAAAAAATTATCTTCTAGAAAGATAAATTAATTCCACTTTAAGTATTTATAAATATATGTTGTTTGGCAATTGCATTGCAATAGACTATCAGAAACCGTGGCCTGGGTTTCTGAGGTTCCCCTTAATTCCTTCTCTCTGCATCTGAGGCAGTATGAAATTTTGTCATATAGTTCTCACACTATATGCAGAGAGAATCATGAAAATGTTGGTGTTAATTTTAATGTGCATATGTAGGTGTACTCATGTATGAGTGAGTGGACATAGTTCCTTTGCAAGATTTCGTGTGCCAGCAGAAAATGGAAGAGCCAAGCTTGAAATTTAGACATCAAGGATGTATTTTGCACTAGAATAGCTTTCCAAATTTGATTATAGTGAAAGAATTTGAGGCAGGAAGATATCAATTAAAAAAAAATTATAAAAATCAATTGTTTGCATTTCAATCTATTTCTCTCTCAAAGCATCTCTCTGACACTGACCTGTCTGTACCTTTTCCTCAATCCCTGGTCTAAGATTTTTCAGTGATGGTCAGAATGCTCATGTATGATAATTTGTGTCACTGTAACTCTTCCCCTTTGCACACAGTCATCTTAGATAATCTTCAGTTTAAACAGATAAGATCTATATTTTTTTCTTCAATATATAGCCCTTTTGGTGGAATTACGTTAGTTATGATCTGGAGTTATTCAGTGAAGAGGACAGTGCTCTATAAGAAATCTCATTTCTTGTGTAAGACAGAAGTAATCTTGTAAAAAACATAAAGGAAGAGAGAGAATACTTTTTTGGGATTTGGCCAGAGTGATAGGTTCTTTAATGCAATGGGCTCATCATTCACAACAAACCTTTTCAAGTCCCTCCACTCTGAGTGTTTGTTTTGAGACAACTGAAGCTTGATATCAAAAAATGTTGAACATGTGCAAAATTTTGCATTCGCAGCAACTGGTGTAATCAGGGTCTTTGCTCTGAACATAGAAAAAGGCTTTAAAAAAACCTTAGCTTTTGGAAAACTCACATCCTTAGACTTTCAAAATTGGCAAACAAAATTAGCTGACACTCTGAACATTTTGGCTTTTATCTTGAATATTCTATTCCCCTTGTGTAAAATAGCGATAAAAATATCCTCTTACTTCAAAAGGGTGTTGGGAGGTTCAGTTCATTAATGTTTTCAAAGAATTCAGATGCTGTAGTGGAATCACCATACAAAATCCCATAAGGAAATTAATATTTCTGTATTCTTTGTAGGCTTTGGGTTCTGGTAAGTCAATAACACATAAGATGCATGAGACATGTATCAAAAGAATAGTTTTTCAGTAGTCTTCCCTTCTGTGAGTGCTGACTACTCAAGGCACTCCATGTGTAGTGCCAGGAGCAGTACAGAAAGCAATGTTGAAGCTTTGGGGAAAGGCATCTGCACTGTAGGAATGGACACTTGGAGACACATCCATATTGCACAGGCAGCCTTCAAAATGTAATTTTGATTTGACAGTCAAACATTCTCATATAAAATTTAGTTAGCACTGTTAATGTGTGTTTTCAAGTAATTGATCCTCTGAGAGATCCTGCTGATATCATTTAGGAGCAGCCCTAGAACTTAACACATTGTATTTCTAGGACCTGGCAGAGAGCTTTACACAGCACACAGTGATTGCGAGGAACAAAGATTTCTAGGAACAACATGGCAAATGAGTTATAATTGCTGTCATGAACCTGAGGATCCCATTAAATCAGCTAATCTGGGGATTTAGTGATTTGGCAAAACCAAACTTTTTTTTTTCATGGAGTAAAAAAAAAAAAAAAGCCTCTCATAATTGCTCAAACTATTCAGAGCTGTAAGAGCTGTAAATGTTTAAGCAGGAGCTCCAGTTAACCATTTAACACTGATTCCAGTCCAGCTTTTATAGTGGAAGATGAAATCAGAAGGCTGATACAAATCTCAAAATGGATGGAACAGAGCTGCACAGTTTGTCATCTTATTCAATGACTCGTCTAAAGATATAAATTTAAATACGGAAGAAAGGAAGAAAATGTTAAAACCTGTGGAAACTGTCAGGTGTTATTAATCCATGAGGTCAGTAATTGCCTGGCTCACCAAAATATAACACCCAATAAATTCATTTAAAAAGTTAATTAAATTGCTAGTAAAAGTTAAATATCAGAGAATTAAATTGTATTGTTTAAAACTGTGTGATAAATTACTGTCTATCCATAGCTAGTCACTTCTGGAAATGTTTAGGTGTAACTTTAGGAGTAGATTTGGAACAATGATAATCTGCTTCTAAAATTTGTAAGGGAAAAAAGTCAATACATCATTACACGATTCAATTACAACCACAAGGTAATGAAGCAAGAGATTAAACAAGGCTGCCAGACTATCACTGGATTTTTTTTTCAACACATAATTTTTAAAAAGCCTGGGTGGTAAAACAAAGAACTAACACAAACAGTTGGATGGGGCTTC
Source organism: Calyptomena viridis (assembly GCA_013390005.1). NCBI lineage: Eukaryota > Metazoa > Chordata > Aves > Passeriformes > Eurylaimidae > Calyptomena > Calyptomena viridis. Next base: position 16,558 of record WEIV01000085.1, read on the forward strand.
TGGGAAGAATGGAGGTGATAAACTGCACAACTGTTCCTACAGCCACACTGTGTACACTGCCACTAACAATGTTACTGCTGCTGACAGATACTACTCTGAGAAGGTGTTAATGCTTTCAAGCATATGCTAAGCTATTAACCCATGCTTCTTCCTTTCTATCCTTTAGAAATCTGTAGGAAAGTGGCATATTATGGCAGCAGAATCTGCTTTCTTCTTTAATTAGACTTGATTTTTTTCTTGTTTTCTCCCTGTAGCAATTGATATTTTTTCAAACATCTTAAATTCCTGTTCTTGCTTAATGCAAGAGTATGCAAAGGCATACTTGTCAAGTCTTCATTTTGGTCTTTGGGAAGAAGCTTGCTCATGCAAGCACTGAGGAGTCCTCAGCTGCTCTGCTGCTGACTTGGTTTTCTCTGCAGACAGGAGCTAACAGAGGTTAGTTCAGGCCACTGTGCAGCTTTTTGCTTGTGCCGTTGCAGTGTGTGTTGGACCATGAGGATGCTGTACTCTGATCTCTACTATGTCTAGACAGATATTCATAATGAAATAGATGTCTGGATAATGAAGTAGACTTTCACGGTCCTAATGGGATTGGAGCCTACAGAGCCTGGAAAAAAGAGCAACTTGCATTGCACCCTCCTTGGGCTGCTGGATTTCACAGGTAAGATGAGCACGGGCAGTCAGGCTGCCTTTGCCTTTAACCTCACCTTCTCCCCATGCACTCAGCCCCATTTGACCTGATCTGGGCTCTCAGCTCTCTGAAGGGCTGCACAAGCATGTTGACTGAGACAATCAAGAGAAGCTTATACAATGCTTAATCTCATCCAAAATTCTCCAGTATATAGGATTCTTGTCAGAACAAAATTTCAGGTTTTAAATATTGTGCACAGCCACGGTCTTCTAATGGATGATGGAGCATATGTTTACTTGCATATTTTTATGCTTCTTGGCATGTGGAAATCAACTAAAATGAGTGACTATAGTTCCCAAAGGCTACCCTCTTAATGTTTCAAGAGTCTCCTGAAGCAGTAGATCAGACTGGAAGATATTTGTATGAGTTGTAGCAGTGGCAAGAAGCAGGGAGGAGAGTAGGGGTGTAGACAATTCCTTTTTGTTCGTAACAAAGTTGGACAGCTAAAAGGAGTGCATCCCTAATGTCAGAAACAAGCTACAAGGTGTTCTCTGTCTTTGAGCTTCTCAAGAGAGTATAACAAAATTGCTGCAGAACAGAGTTCTAGCGAGACAGCGGAAGTCATGGGCTGTCATCGTCATTTTCGTTTATGTGCAAAATGGTTCCTTGGTTCTTTGTATATTAAGAAAACCTGAAATCTTTAGAAGTAGGGAAATTTTTGAAATAATTAGGGAAGTCTTGGAGCATTTCCCTAGCGGCCCTTTTAGGATGTAGCATCAGGGTGGGTGGAGTCTGTTTTCATTGGGTCTTTTTGAAAGAAGCTCAGATGTGCCCTGCCTGTGCTTTATGTGACCACCAAGTAACTCTGTGAAGTTAAACAATGTTTGTGAGTCACTCATGTTCAAAGTTTTCCTGTTTGGTGTTGCCCAAGTAGCTACACTGTATGACTGTAGAAAACTTGCAAATGTATTCAGCAAGCATACATTATGCATTTTCCCTTGTAACTGATGACCTTTCATAACATACCTGTGTGGTGGGCAGTCATCGGTTGTAATGTGATATAGAACTCATGTAAATGTATCTCTACAAAACCTATTAAATAATATATAGACCTATTGAAAAAAATACAAACAAAAGGAGGGGATACAGGCTAATAGCCTCCTTTTCTAATTTGTCAATATTTCAAATATTCATTTCTAAAATTCTTTTTCAAATTAAAATAATTTTTTAAGTTAATTTGCCAAAAAGTACATTTTCAGTATGTCAAAGTTTATAAAAATACATAATATTCACAAACATAGGTGTATAGATTTAAAAGATGTAAAATTAAGGCAACAAAAGAATAGAATGCAAAAATTTCAGATGCTTCATATTTAAATAGTTTTTCAGAAATTACTTTTTGGGGGTTTTTTTGGTCAGTCCTTAATGTACACATGTAAAGAGCATGCACTGTGCATTGCCCATAACTCTTACTATAAGCGTGTGCTTTAAGGCAGGAACCTTTTTGAAATCTGCATCTATACTAATAGCATTTCAGCCAAAAGAACTGCTTACACTGGATGAAATATTCCCTATGATTAATAGGGCATCCAGTGACATGAATTTGCTGATAAGATATATCGTTTAAAAAACATATGAAACAATATTTATGTTTGGAGCTACTTTTAGAGGCAAGCCAACATTTCATCTTGGACAGGTAGGAACAAATGAAATTCATTCAGCTTTAGGAGGGAATGTTGCAGTAACACCTAGGTAGTTGTGTGTGCCAGTAGAATAACTGTTTTGGGCCTTTATGGTCTGATTTTTTTCTGAAATTTTAGACTTATTGTCACAGTATGCTTGTATAATGAACTGAATTATATGTATTTGGACTTTAGCAATGTGTAAATAGTTTGAAGATATCACATACTTATAAAATTAAATACTGACATCATTGGCAGAATGTTAATTCATTAACACTTATTCAAAGCAGGACTGCCTGTAGTTCGTTTTGTGGAGAATAAAAGAACCTTGAAGGACATCTCTCAGTTAAAACTTCTAATTCTTTTTAATTTTAGAACTATGCACAACAGAAGAACAGGGATAAGCTAAACAGGAAGGATTAACTTTGGAAGAAGGGCAAATGTTAACTGCTACATAGTGATACAGATAAAAACCACAGCAAAATGAGCTGGCATAAGCTCAGCTCCACCTGATCTGATGTTTCCAGTGTCCTACTGGCAAAGCTGACTGTTCCTACGTTAACAACATCTCTGTATCTACAATGGGAGAAGCATGCTTACCTTCTTGTAAATTAACTATTTAATAGCATTAATTTGTGATTCAATATCTCATCCTGCTCCACAGAAACTTCTATGGCCTCATTTGTCTCATTATTTTAATTAGAGAAGATAGTATCCAGACTCAACTAGGATAGTTATCATCTTAATTGTGTGGAATGACTGCAGTGAGTGTAGTTAAAGGAAACATGCAAAAATTTTCAGGACTGTGACATGTGGATGGTCCCCCTTGGTTTTATTCACCTGCTGGATTTCTTTTAATGAAAGTATTTCTCATTGTCATTAAACAAAGCCATCATAAAACAGAGAATAAAAATAGGTATCTCTCTCAAAATCTTGTTAAATATAAAAATGTAATGTTTTATTAGTACTGCAATCTCTTCATTTGACCATAATGAAAAAATACTTCAAAACCCAGCTAAATAGTTATTAACTTTTGATAAAGTTAAATCTTTTCAATGAGGACTGCTTAATCTCTGCCTTGTCTTCTTGTTTGGTGTTGGGAGGTATTTCAGAGGATGCCCCAGTTTTCTAATTTTCAGTCCATATATAAACACAGTTTATCGTGATTTTTAACGTTTTAGTGTACTGGATTTTTTGTTTCCTCTTGGAAGAGGAAAAAAAAGGCTAATTTCTTGACTTCTTGGCTGCTATTCTAAGAATATGCTTGTTGGTATGCATATATGTGGCTGATACTGTTTGAGTATGATGCTTCTGTGTGGTCTAATAGCATTCTTCACCTACTTTAATCAGAATATTTGATAGTCATCAATAAATTCTTGATAATCTCTCAATAAAACTGGCCCTCCCTGGATCTGTACTGTAATAAATAGTCGCAGAGATAAATGCTTACTTTTAACAGCATATTGGGCCAGCCCTAGTTATTTTTAACTTGGGTGTGGGATTCTAGACTGAATTTAGGAACAAAAAAGGATTTATAATAACTGCTAGGAGATGGGCAGTTGACAGTGTTTCATGTAGCATTTGATCCTTTCTTCCTGTCAGAGGGATACAACACATGCACTTCTTCCTCCGTAACTTCGCTTTGTGGAAATTAGCATGTCACAGACTGCTGCAATTTGTGAACTACCATGGTTCCATTGTGGATCTTGCTAGGAAACAAGTTTTTAAGTTTCAAAATTTTTAATGACTGAGTTATTCAGTCTCTTTGGCCAGTGGTGGGGCAGAAGCTGTGAACTCGTCTGATGGGATTTCTCTTTCTGCCTCTTTTATTTGAGTGTGATTTTGGGACAAATAACATCACTTCATTTTGATGTACCCTCCTTAGTGACCCTCTGCCTTTGGGTTGGATTTTTTTGGAGGGGAGGAAGACGAGGAGAACATGAACTGCCTGTTTCTGAGGCTGATATGTTCTAACTCAGCCCTGAAGCATATTCTGTTCCATAAATTTCAAAAACAAATTGTTGTGCTCCTCATGTGGAGGCCTTTTTAACATAATTGGTATTATATATGTATATTACTTCTAGAGGTGAAACATGGCTTGGCTAAACTAACAAAATCTGTAGAAGACTATACCTTTAATATATCAACAATGCATTTTCCTAATTTATTATGAGTGCCAGTCCCTGTCTCCCAGCAGCAGGAAAAGCTCTGTATGAAGGAGATCTTTACAAATGGGCAGATATATGTAGTGTTTTCTTGACCTTTTTTAAGGCCAGGATAGGAATATGGGATATATTAAAGGAAAATGGATACTCGATACACAGAAAGTGAAATGTGCATCAAGAATTCCCGTATTTCAAAAGTTGTAGAGACTCCCAGTGGGAGGAAAAGGCTTTCTAGGTGTAGTGATTTGAGCCTGGCTGGATGCCAGGGACCCACTAAAGCCAATCTCTGACTCCCCCCTGCAAACAGGCAGAGGAAAAAAAATATAACGAAGGGTTTCATGAGTTGAGATAGGGACCATGAGATCCCTTACTGATCACCATCATGGGCAAAACAGACTCCAAGTGGGGATATTAATTGAATTTATTACTAACAGGATCAGAGCTTAAGAATGAGAAGCAACATAAATCTTAAAGACACCTTTCCCTCCACCCCCCTCCTTCCAAGTCCTACCTCCTCCCCACTGGGGAGATACCTGAACTACTTTAAAAAAAGCTATACTGGCCATTTTTGGAGTTTAGCACTCACCAGAATTCAATTTACTCTGCTTAGCTGTCATAAGCTTTTGTAAGCTTATTTTTCTTCTTTTTTCCCCCCCTTATTTATATACATATCAACTGCCCTTAATTCTTTTCAGAATAAAAGTAAAAATTAGTGCATCTTTAAATTGACAGTTAGAAGACAAGAATGAGAAACATCTGAGCTGGGGAAAACTTGCTTCTTTCTTCTAAGGATACCTTTTTAATGCTGGGAAGAGTATACTTACATTTGGGTTTGGCCATGAGATATAAATTCAGTCTTTCTAAGCTGTGTAAGAACAGCTAAGACAGGCCTGTTGACCCTCAAGTTTATCATGCATCTCAGATGTGTAAAACCCAAGTCTTTGTCTCAACCAGTATGTGTAGGAACATAATACGGGTGAACCTTAATTTCCAGTATCCCAATTAATAATTAAGTAATCTGTTGAAGTGCTAATCCAGTATATTACATTTTTACTGTTAACTTCAAAATACAAATAAAGACTCATTCTTCACTTGAAGGAAGATCTCTTGGCTTCCTCACTTGGACATTGGAATGCTGGGACGTTAATTTTATCTCCTCTCATTAAATGGCCAAAGGAAGAACAGTTGCAGCATGTGAAGATCTTTGCTTGCCAGCAGAATGACCAACAGAAATTAAAAATACTAACTGACGTGCCAATTGAAACTATGCATAAGTAATTAAGAGAGCCTGTGAAACGGAGAAAAACAAAGGCATAATAATTAGTAAAATAAATCCTTTATGGGTTTCAATTACAGAATACATTCCTACAAAAATGTAATCAATGCAAACTGTGCTAGTTAGAATTCCTATCCATAAGTGACATCTTTCATTGAGCGGTTTATTTTCTTAGTTTCTTTGTATAAGTTGATGTTATTCTTTAATAAATAGACATAACTAAATATTATTTATTATTATTGCTGTTGTTATTTTGCAGTTGCAATTTTTAGACAGGTCATGTGCTATTGCAGAAATAAATAGTATTTATTTTCAAGAGCTTACTTTTCCTGAGGCCTGAGGACAGGTATTTCTCATTGCTTTAGGAGGAATGCAGGTGGTCATTGCTTCTCTGGGCGATGTCTAGCACATCCTGTTATTCAAACTTAGTCACAAGTTCAGATTTATAATGTTGCATGAAAGGTGTATCAGGTCACTATGTACACCTGAATATCTGGCCATAATTATGTGAGTAAACATTAACCATTTCAGTGGGTTTTAGTATAACTATATTCAAAGGTAAAAATCTAGGTCCTTCCACAAGTCACAGCATGGTATTGTAAGGGGGCAGAATATTATGACTAAATGATGGCAATGACATGGCATATGTTGAAAGACTGTCTGGTCTTTATCTAACATCCTTCAGTGACTCAGTGGCTACCAGACTTGCCCCTTCCTCCCAGGCTAGTTGACTGATTCTGTTGTTATCTAGAGAAGGAAGAGAATTAAGAAAAACTTGTGATTGCTGAGTTGGCAGACAACTGCATAGCTATGAATCTGAACTCACACTTGAACTAAAACCCACCTGCTTCATGGTGATTATAAAATGAATTTGCTAATACTTCATCTGTGAACAGGAATCTAGCTTGTAGGGCTGTTCTTTTCAGAAAGCCATGAAGATGGGAGAGAGGTAAGATTTCCACCAAGGACCCAATAGCTAGACTTCCGAGGACAGCTTTAGGACATCCAAGATAAAGTAAGTTTAAGTGAGTTTTACTCAGTTCGGAAAGCCTCCCTCTCACTTCATTTTTGGTTGCTTTCTTCTAAGGGGAAATATAGCATCTCTGTAGATTCTGAGGTTTTTTACTTTCATTGAAAATATTTTTGTGTCTCTCGGTTTGAATCATCTGCTTTGGATCTCAAAGCTTTCCCCCACAGAATGAGCAAGAAATACTGCATAAGGTAAGGATGTATTATTTCTCTTTTAAAGATAGGAAAACTGATGCACAGTGACAAGCTGAAGTATCAGATGCCTTGGTTAGTCTTAGAGTAGATCCAGCAACATCCAACTAGAAATGTTTCATGTTGAAAACACAAAACTTTGTTTCTCACCTTTCTCATTCTTTTCTACTGCTCTGACATGGATAATGAAAACACACTTCTTGAAGATGTGAACTGCTTAAATAGGCTTGCTAGAACTAATAGAGAGTGTGTATGTGTGTGTATATATATATATATATATGAGAATTCATATCTCTCAGAAGTCATCCAAGCTTTTATCTTACTTTGCAAATATGTGTATTTTATAAAACCATTATTCTAAGAGCAATCGTTGATGTCTAGCTACTGTTCAGACTGTTCAAAGTCTGGTTTTTGTCAATTCATATTGAAAAATAATTGATCAGATTTAGGTTAGTGGATTTAGTTTCACTCTTATCAAATATCAGGTATTGGTTGCTAGTTGCAACAGCTTAGCATCTGATACTCTTGAGGTGGCTAAAGAGGCACTATCTCATTTCTTTTAGGGTTAGTATTCAACAGCAAATTTACTTTCTATTTTAATGCAGACAATGTGAAGATTGTATGCCAACTAGCAATATTTAACAAGATACTAGAGCCAGGATGGAATCTTTAGAAGGTGATGGGCAAAATAATACTTAAATAATGTTAATGTGAAGGGTTTGTGCACTGAATCTCTCAGATAAACACTGAGTGACTGCCCTCCCCCATTCCTGTGAAGACCAGTTTCTCAGTGCCAGCAGATGGGCTCTATGCTGGTATAGGGGCAGTGCCTGGTGGTACCTGCTGCATTCTTAGTTGGCTTCAGGAAAATTGTCTTCTTGCTGGCCTAAGAGAAGATCTGTATTTCTAATTCTCTTGAAGTGTGAGTGCTTCTGCCCACATTATCCTTATTCTCCTGAAGGAAAACCACAAAGAGCAGCTCTGGGATAGCCTTGATGCAGTGTGTATGGGCCAGGGAGAAGCAGGAGCTTCTGAACATCTTGGAAGAAACCATAGGGTCCATGAGAGAGAGATCAGGGAGAAATATCGAAGAACTTCAGCCATTGACACTAACTAACTGCTGTGCAAGGATGTGTTTTAAACATGTGTTTGTCTTGTTTTCTTGATGACATATCTGACTTTATGGCAAGGATTTTGCTTTCAGCGCTGATCTCATAACAGCAGAGTATCACCTTGTAGGAGTGTAATGGTAGAGCAAAAGCAGAGGGCAGAAATATTTCTCAGCATTTGACTCTTGTTTATATAAGACTTTCAGTTCATGGAATACTTTCAGGTGACCTATAACCTGTCCGTCTGCTTCACACTCTGAAAATCCCCTTCCTCCCGCACTGTTCTTCCAGCTCCTTTTCATGAGCTCAGTTGTGTCTGTAATCGGAGCCTGGAGTCACCAGGACACACGTGTTTTCAGGCTTTGTTGACCTTGGCAGTGGGTGAAAGCTGCACGTTTGGTTGTGCGATAGCTTTGCTCACCAGCTTTCAGATGTCACTCTTGTCCAGTGTGGGGAAAGTGAGCCAAGATCCCCATTACTGCGAAGAGGCTCTGGTTATCTGTATAATGGCAGGCATGCCTGCTTCTTGGTGTCCTGTTTCAAAACAGCAAATGCTTTTTTGCTCCTCTCAGGCACGGTGCAGCTCAATGACAGGAGTGCTCCGAATGCTCCTGTGATCCTTTTTCTTTGCACCATAACCTGAGACAATAAATCCGTCGGACAGGAGGTATGTGTTTATGCTGCACCTGCTGCTATCCTTGCTGGACTGATACTGAGACAGCATTCCACTGTATTAATGTCACTATGTTGCCCTTCCCTGTGCCATCAAGAAAAGCCCTGGACTGCAGTCCTGCCACCATTGGGCCATTTGCCATGGTTTGCTTAAATGCCGAACATCAAAGGAATAATGAAATTTTATCTATTTTCTGCCAGCATTTTATTGTCTGTCTCTACAATACTTTGTGGATGAGCGTGAAGGGATGCCAAGATGAGATAGGCCTCAGATTAGGTGCTACTTTGCCCTCTTCCAGGCTTAGGCCTTGATTTCCTCAAATTTTATGTTGGGTATTTTTTTCCCTGTAGGTTGAACCTTTGTAAATAATGAAAGCAAGAGAAACTTGATCTAGTAAACTAATAATTGAATAAGTTAGGTAATATAACATGAAAGCAGCAATACAAGACAAAAGATTGCTTGTACAACTCAATCATTAGGTGATCATTTAGGGCAAGTTGTGCATACACAAATGTGCGTTGGTTAGTGCTGTCAAAAGTGTCATAACAGACTATTTCAATGATTTAGGCCATGTTTTGACATCAGTGGCACTGAATAACTTGTATGGAAAGTATTTTATCCTCTGACAAATCCCTAAACCCATCAGATGGGAAATGAGGGAATATGACTGCACTAACACTTATTCTAGGGAAGTCTTGTGTGCATGGAAGAAAAGGTCTCTGTGCCAGTGGAACTGAGGCTGTTCTGAGGAAAGAGAATGTGACAAAGAAGAGAAACAGCTGTAGTCGAAGACTTTCAACGGTGCCAATAAAATTTCTCTGGAAATGGAGATAAAATATATCATTTGATTAAAATGGCTTACTCTTTCCATTTAGAGATGCAATGCTGTAGACTAGATGGGAGTGGGAACATAATTCCATTTAGATGTAGGGACTGAGTATCTGCATATGTGTGCTTATGTCTGCACATAGGGAAAGAGAGGAACGTAAATAAGACATGAGGAACCAGAATAATTGTTGGCATTTATTTCCATTTCTGATAAATTACTTAATGCTGTGTTTTACATAGAGTATTAATTTTAAAGATCACTTGCAGTGAATGACAGTTGTAGACACAGGAGTTTAAGATAAGCAATGCTATATGTCTGTTATTCTGTGATTTATAAGTTTGATAGAACAGGTTAGAATATTTCATTTGGAAGAGACCTACAGCACTCATCTAGTGCCCTGACCATTTCAGGGCTGACCAGAAGTAAAAGCACATTATGCAGACTATTGTCCAAATGCCTCTTAAACATTGAAATGCCTGAGGCATTGTCATCTCTCTGAGAAGCCAGTTCCAGCATTTGACCATCCTCTTGGTAAAGAAATGCTTCCTAATGTCAATGCTGAACTTACCTCAGCACAGCTTTGAACCATCCCCATGTATCACTGAATCCCAGGGAGAAGAGACCAGCACCTTCCTTTCCCAGGAAACTGTGGAGAGCAATGAGACCATCCCTCATCATCCTTTTCTCTAAACTAGATAAGCCTAAAGTCATCAAGCCCTCTTCATAGGACATTGCTTCCAATCTTTTTGCCAGCTTTGGTGCCATTCTCTGGAAGCATTCAAGGACCTTCACATCCAGAGCTCCACACAGCACTCGAGATGAGGCTGCACCAGTGCTGAACCCAGCAGGACGATCACCTCTTTTTCCCAGCTGGCTGAGCTGTGTTTGATGTCCCCTGAGATGGGGTTTGCCCTCCTGGCTGCCAGGGCACACTGCTGGCTCCTGTGGAGTTGCTGCTGACCAGCACACCCAGACCAATGTTGACAGGGTTCCACTCCTCTCCCAATTTATACTTTTTACCAGTGTTACTCCATCCCAGGTGCAGAATCTGGTATTTGGACTTGTCAAATTTCATCCCATTAGTCATTGCCCAATGCTCCAGTCTATCTAGATCCCTCTGCAAGGGATCTACACGATGCTCTCTCCATGAGAAATTTCTGTATCTTAATTCCCAGTATGGATTAAGTTTTGTTCCTCAGCTGTAGGGCAGTTGTCTATGCACTGGTTGCCTTTGTCAGAAATATAATTGACTTTTGTTTTTCAGGAGCTGTGGTCTTCATCTGGCTTTCTGTCAAACATGCATCTGATGGAGCTTGAAGCCACCAGTTGGGATTGTTTTGTCTGCTGGATACCAGGCAGGCACAGGCACACTCTGTCACTTGTTTGCAGGGTATCCCCACTCTGCACGCTTGTGATGTCCACATCCTCTCCATCTCAAGCATCCAGGATTTCCATAAGGCCACATACTTCAAGCTTCTGTCACCTTGCATGCAGGTACAGGCCCCAAGCACCTTCATCTTATAAACATAAAGAGATTCCAAAATGTTCTCTGATACAGCCATCAATGAGTAGGATGCAGTGGTTTAATGCAGATGGGTATGTGCAGTGACAGTTCTACTCTGTGAAGTGAGTAAAGGCTCTGGTTTCCCCACCTTATTCCTAATACAGCATGCTTAATGTCTTGGTTTTGGCCAAGGACAGGGTTAATTCTTTACAATAGCTGAGAGAGAATGTGGTCAGACCTAGATGTTATATGATACCACCTCATGTCATTGCTGGGAGCATGGGACTGGCTTCCAAGAGGAAGGGCAGAACTTTGTTTGACAAAACATGGCAGGAGGGTTGGAGCCATCCACCATTTGTTCATTGTCTCAGGGTCTGCAGTGAGCATTTTTGCATGTGAAACACCCTCTTTTTCGTATACTTTTGTTATTAATACTCTTGCTGTTTCTTTTCTTACCTCATTGCTTTTTCCAGTCAATTGTTCTTGTCTCAACCCATGATCTCTACCTTTTGTGCCTCCCATGGGAGAGCAGCAGGAAGGGGAGCAGCTGGTGATCTTTTCAGTGGGAGCATTAAATTGGGGAATTCCATTCCTAAACCTACTGACACTGCTTTTCCTGAGTGTGTGGAGAACATAATGGCACACCCATGAAGACTATGCACGTCCATTGAAAGATCATTTATCTGATCAGTACCTTGAGCAAATTACTTGGTGCAGCATCCTACACCTCTCTCCTTTCAAATTTAATTTACCCTAACTAAATTTAAGTAAAACATCATCTCAACATCACCATCACAGTAATGCTCAAGTTCAAATTTGGCAAGGCTAAAGAAAGAAGTTCTTCAACAAGTTCCATACTAGGAAAAAGTACACTTTGAGGTAAACATGTTTCCAAGGGAAATGATTTTCAGCCTTAGACCCTACAGGGTCTTAACTCACACAATTATCTCAGAGTTCAAATATCTCAGAAGTATGGTGAATGTTTGAAATTCAAATGTAAGGTAAGAAGTTATGGATGAGCTTGAGCTCTGAGTCTTAAGAAATTTGTAACTTCAGCCTCTACTTTTGGTAGCTATGTGGTGTGGGGTTTGGGGGGGATTTTTTGGTTTTTGGCTTGGTTTTTTTGTTTGTTTTTTTGGTTTGGTTTTTTTTGTTTGTTTTGGTTTGGTTTTGGGGGGTTTTTTTGTTGGTTGGGTTTTTTTGGTTTTGTTTTTCCAAATGATGTAGTGAAGACCATTTTATAGGCATCAAAGCTCAAGGAAAGCTAAGGTGTTAAAGGAATATAAGATTATTTTCATCCCCTAGAAAGATAAGTAAACTTAAGACCAAAGGACTTTGCTGCAATTAAAATACTCAACACTTGGGTGCCTGTTGGCTTTGCTCTAGTCACAAAAACGTGCTTCTCTATCAATGTAAAAGTTTTTTTTATTTCTTTTTTTATGTTTTTCCTAATAACATCTATGAAAAATCCTCTGAGGAAGAAGTACCAGATGTGACAGACAGATTTCAGGCACTGGAGGATAAGCACTAAATATATATCTAGATAATGATTTAGCATCAAAACTTCATTATGGATTTGTAGCCAATGCTGTGATTTTTAAAGTACTATACTTGTGCATTTTGCAAAATTAGTATTTGCTGAACAAAAGCTGCAGCTGTGCAGAGTTTGACTCTGTTTCAGGTTCATGCCTTTCTCAGGGAGACCCAATACATTCTGCCTAGCCTTGCACTGTGAACGGTTGGGTATTTCTAGACAGAAAACAGAAAGCTTAAAACTGATAACCTCCATTTGCTACCTGTCCTTAATAAGTACCAAGCATTTTGTGCTCTTCAAGAACCCTCTGCAAGGATTTTAAAAGGTTTACAAGCATGACTGCATAAAGCAGCTTATGCTCACTCTGGGTTAGAGTAATAGTATCAGAGCTGAATTCTGCACTGGTCTCCAGTAAAGGATAGAGCATTACCTATTATCACATTACTGCATCAGTTTGTATTCTGGAAGTCTCCAGTTACTTAACAGTAGACACCCCTAAATAATTTATTGTTATTACATATATTTTCTATGATGGTCGTGCTTAGGAGTTTTAACATGGACCCAAAACCAGTATAATATGCAATAGAGAGAGAACCCTTGCCCCAAAATGCTTGCAACGTGAGATGGCGTGATACATGATGATCTAAAAGGTCTCTTCCAGCCTTAACAGTTCTATGATTGTATATACCAAGAAACAAGACAGTACTGGTCAGCATAGCAGGCTGGAATTAGGCACAGTGGTAGGCCAACTTCTGGTTTTGTATACATCATGAAAAAGAATATACCTGGAGGTAAATGGCAGCAGACGTTCGCTGAATAAAAGCTGATAGGCAAAGAGAGCAGTCAGATAGAGTACCTTAAGTTTGGCACAGTGGCTGGGGATAAAAGGAGTATCTAGTATAACCAATGCAGAGGTGAAGCAACATGGGCAGGTTGGTCAGAAAAATTATCTTGGTGGATCCTTCAGGGTAGAGATTGAGGCAAACTGCATTTGTCAGGGTAGGATGTTGCAATATTTGAGACAGTAAAAAACTCTGAATAAAAGCTCTGACTGTGTGAATAAAGCTCCAGTGTCCAGGTGTCTTGTACAGAAAGAAATGAGATATATTAGGACATAAACTGGCATGTTAAGTTAGAATGAGGCTTCCTTTCCCTTATCAGGAGGAAACATTAACATTTTGATTTATTTATTTATTTTTCTGAGTTAGGTTTGTTACCCTCAGGCTGGAAAAGGATACATACCAGTTGTTTTGACAAGAGTCAATTTTATGGCAAAACTCAGAATACTGCTGTCTAAACTTTCAAAATGAGGTGCCAGAATCAAGAGAATTCATAAGAATATTATAATTTTTTTAGAAATTCTGGCACTCAGGGCCAGGGGAGGTTTAGGTTAAACATCTGGAAGAAATCTTTTACAGATAGAGTGATTGGGCATTGGAATGGGCTGCCCAGGGAGGTGGTGGAGTCACCGTGCCTGGAGGTATTTAAGAAGAGACTGGGTGTGGCACTGAGTGCCATGGTCTGGTTGACAAGGTGGTGTTGGGTCAAAGGTTGGACTCCATTATCTCAGAGGTGTTTTCCAACCTCAGCCATCCTGTGAAAAGCTGAAAAACATTGCTAAAATATGCAGCAAATTAGAAGTGAACTAGAACTGGATATTTATTCCTTGATATAACTCTTGAATTTTTAAATGCCCTCTGATTTCTTTTGCTATCTGATTAGTGATTTCTGAATACTTGAGATTTGCATTGTTTCCCATTGTAGAGGTTTTTTCATATGGCCCTGTTATTTGCTGATACATATTGTTGTAAATGCCACTTTTTAGTTTTACACAGCTCAGCATACCAATATCAGTGCTTTCTGGCCAAGCATTTCACCATTACTTTATACTATTTCTTGTAGATAGACATTCCTAAAAGAATTTTTGACATCTTCATGCTATATAAGATGACTACAAATGGTGGTAGGAACATCTTTTATCTCTCTACTTAACTAAATGCACGCTGCTTCCCCATACGTAGCATTTTTGCTATTTTATACCTGAAAAAATGGCTTTACTAGAAGTTAATAGACGAGGGGCACCTTAATCTCTAACGAACCATCAGATTGATGATCTTACACTGAACTGACAGCAAAAATGAAAGTAAAGCCTAGGTTTTTCCTTATGCAAACCTTAAGTGTGGACACTCACATCTGATTAAGAATTTAAAAATTGGACCAATTAATACTTCTCTAGATCCCCGTAGAAGCTGCTACTTTGTCTTTCACATGAGCTTTGTCTTCACTTTGTGAAAAGTTGTGGGTTTTAACATAAGGTAGACAATGTACTGACAATGAAGCATGATGGAATTTTATATGATTTATCAGGTTGAGTCAAAAGCTCACAACATAGGAAACTTCACTTCAGCTCAGTGATTCACAGGGAAATTATACACTACCTTGTCTTTGCCAGGATATTTGCTCAATTTAACTAACTCCAGTTAAGAGTTCATCTTTGTTGGACAGTGTAGACATGGCTTGAGTTGTGTAAACTAACTTCTTGACCTCTGGAAGCTGTTTGTGATTTAGTGCCTTAGAAGGTTACTGGTTTACTTTATTAATTTTTTTTTTTATTTGCTTCACATCTCTTGCTCTAACCCACTTGTAAACAAATTCAATATAATCTTAACCCCATACCTTTTCCATCTTCAAGACCACGTCCCCATGTGACTCTGGATTCAACGTGTGCTCCCTAACCTCTCATGACATGGGCTGAAATGGAAGCCTGTTGGTATATCTTTATAACTGCATTGTTGAACAACTTCACTGTTATGCTTATAGTGTTTGACACTCCAGAGTGTCAGTAATCCTGTGGGTTCTCCTGCACTCTCTTAACTGTGCTCTCTGCCAAAATCTTTCAGAACACATTCTATTTACAGCAAACCTAGCCTTTGCCTTGAGAAAGACCCTTTAGAAACCATTTTACTTGGCTTGGTTAGCAAAGAAAGTGGTAGTAGGAGTGCAGGAATTTTCTCGCTTTCCAGGAGGACGGATTTGGAGCAATGTAAGTTCCCTCTTTATATTTGACTTGCTTCAGTTTTTGTCACCCATGCTCATATTTAATTGTGTTCCTATAATTCAAAATAAAATAAGAATCATAGAATGGGTTGGGTTGGAAGAGATCTTAAAGATCATCCAGTTCCAACCCCTCTGCATCAGGCAGGGATACCTTTCACTAGACCCAGTGGCTTAAAGCCCCATACAAAAAATTGAGTATGTATAAGCTAACGCCTATGGAAGAGAGCTTGACTTAGTTGTTCAGACAGTTCTCAGATGTAAACAATGGTAATTTATCTCCAGAAGTAAAAGAAATTAATTTAGCGTTTCAACCTAACACCAACAGAGACTGCCTGTGAACTGAGTCGCATTTAGTATGTGAGCAATAAAGTAGTTGTGCTTGTCTAGCCCTGCTTGACAGTAAAGATGGCAAGTTTTACAACCACTAATGTCAGTTTCTTATTCATAAAGCAGAAATAAACTTGATCCCCTCATCCTGCTTCAGGTGGCTGACAGCAAGCTACTTAAGGGGTGGCACTCAGGTAGTGGACTCTCATTCTTGGGGACTAGAAGTGAACTTCAGTGCCCCACTAAGGTAGGGAGTGGGGCAAATTCTTCCTGGCAAGGAAATATGTCTGTCACCAAAGAGCAACTGAAGCAGTAATTGTCACTATACTTTCTCTGGAAGATGCTTCATCACAGTCCTTCTGAATGCTCTGACTAGGCTACCAGTGCTTGCCAATAGATAAACAAGAGACTGGTATTTCTCTGTACTCTCAACCTACCTATGTGGAGCTTTGCAAGAGCATGAAGTCCAGTGATCTTGCTGATGTGTCTGGGAAGGGTTTCTTGTGAATCCTGTGCCTCTTTTTTGGTGCTGGGTGTGAGCATGTGGGTTTGTAACCCAATCTGTTAGTTAGATCCAGAAGTCCTTATAAAAATACAAGCCTTACTAGGTGCTTAAATGAAGAAAGAGCTGGGCTAAGTATAGATGAGCAAGTGAGTAGGAACTGTAGAAGTAAAATGACCAAACAGGGTTTATTGTCCAGGTTTATCTACACTTTTCACCATGAGATAGCTTGAGCCTGTTGCTGTGAAAGGCCACTGCTTTCTTTTGAGCGTGTAGGCAGTAAAAGAAAGCTGTATGCATAGATGTAGATATCTGTTTTATTCCTTTGTATTTAATGTCATTGAGCAGTAACTGCTTGATAAAATGGGCAAACTGGGCTTCCAAGCTGCAGTTGCACTAACAGCTACATGTTCGATATAGATACACATCTATATGTCAATATAGAACAGTCCATGTTCTATATTGACCCCTGCCCGGGCATTGTCTGGAAAACTGTCACCTTCCTTTGTATCAAAGCTCTACCAACCACTACAGTTGGGTAGCAATTTGACAATATAAAACCCAGAACTATGCTGTGTTTGCTAGTATATAGTCTAAAATTATGCTAATATTGATAACACATGCTTCAAGGTCCATCTGAAGTTAAAAGTTTCTTTTTGATTATTACACAATTAGATAATTAGCCTCCTAGTAGTAAGTGTTGCAGTGTGTCAATTTTACACTTACACTATTACAAGTGGATTTCTTTTTTTAACAATCTCTCTAAGGTAAACCTTTTTCTGACAAGTCTATCAGAGCAAATGGGGCAACAGGAGCTCTTGATCTTTTTCCATACCCAGTGATATTATTCCATACCCAGTAAGGGAGGGGAGGCTTCTCTTCCATAAACACTACTGCATCCCAAATAGTTGGACAGAGATGGAAGAAGCTGAATGTATCTTGTATAGTTTCTTCAGTCTCAGAAAGCTAATTATACTATTGCCCTTTCTCATGTAACGCATAGCAGTCAGCTGTGCAGAGCTGCAGGATGTAAGGATGTTACTGGAAGATGGAGATACAGATGCAGTTGCATAAACCAAATACTGTATCTGCAGAAAAATATTTAATGGTTTGTGTTAGTTTTGCATGAATGTAAATGTAATCTTCCAATGTAAACATCCACTCTCTCTTTAACAAGAAAGACCTTGCTATCTGTGTGATCAAGCCTTCTCTTAAGGAGGTTTTTAAAAGATATTTTGTTAATCTTTCTCTGTGGTTCAGCCACACAGTGGGAGAGAGCAAAAGTCAATGTAGAAAGGAGACATGAGGATCTGAAAGGCAAAGGAAACCAGTCATTTAATATTTTATCTTTGTGTTTCAAATTGTTGCTTTTGAATTTTCTGAATCTTAATTTAAGAAGTCTCTTCCATGTTATTTTGGCTGTAAATTATTTAAATCTTTCCCCATCTCTTATGGTACTCTCTTTCTGGGCTTCCTATGAGATCTCATCAGCTTCTAGCAACATGCTGAGGTACTGCTATAATCTGTCAAAAAGGAGGGGAGATACGGCTAACAAAGTGATGCTCTGGGATTCTTACTATCATGAATTGTTGCAAATTAATAACTAATGATGTGTTTTCTCATTTCTGAAAAGCTGTGGAAAATCCCTGGTAATTTGTTAGAATAATTCATTAACCAGCCTCTTCACCCTTTGTTGTTAAATCTTATGTATCTCTTTTTTTTTTTAATCAGTTTTAGTGAAGAACTCTCGCATTTGTTCATCTTCCTGCTTGAAGAAAACTACTTCCCAGAGCATCTTTGGTGGTATTTTTTTCCATTCAATTTGAAGTATTTCGAGTAAGTGAGATGCTTCTGTATGCTTCAAAGCTGAGGATACAGTCCAGGACTTCACAAAGTCAGGTGCATTTTCCCTGTGAAATTAGCCAAAATAATTCTCTTTTTTTGCATCCCATTACAGCTAGGGCTGCATACATCTTAATTCTTCTGTCTGCACTGTATTTGTCCTTTTAGACACTGAGACAACAGAGACTGTTATTTGGCACCTGTAATTTTGCCAAACTGCAACCAAGATTAGATTGTGCAGCATCCACATGAGCAAGCACAGGCTGAGCAAACTTCCATGGGAACTGCAACATGCCCAAATGCTATGTGGAGCCCTTGGTCCCCTGTGGTAGGCCTTGGCAGGGGTATGTACAAGCTGGGTTTCTTCATTTCCATGGCTATGTTTCATCATAAACTCCTATTTCATTAGCCCTCCATATTTCTCTTAGGTTTGTTTCAGGGTTACTGTTTTCAAATTTCCCCCCAACATTCCGAGAAAAATATCGGCACTTTACTGTTTTGGATTCATTCTTAGTCATAAAATCTATTTAGGCTCTGCTTCAGTTTCTGGGGATCTTCTTTTTTAAACTGAGATAAAGGCAGGAGAACAATTGAGCTTTTATGACTAAGAAGATACAAAATGTCACTGATGGAGCTGGAAAGTCTTTTGGAGTTCCTAGGACAGTTGAAATTTAGTTCCTCTGGTGCAAGGTATATGTCCAGAGCCATATGGATGTGAGCAAAACAAGGAAATACTTGTGAATACCTATTGAATGTAAATTATTCTTCTCATGGAATACACAGCTGCATTTTTCACTGCTGTGGGAGATACCAAGCTGAATCTCAAATTTTCTGTGGTTGACTTGTAATCAGACTTACTGACTAGGGTAGGTTGACTTTCAGAAAGTGTAAAAGACAGAACAGCAACTGTGGGAATAAAAGAAATATTTTTTTCATTACTGGCAGCTTCCTTGCTCTGACTCTTTGACCTCTTCCCAAGGTCAATTAAATGTCTCAGAGGAACTGGAATGGTTACAAATCAACTTTGTCATTGTCCATTAGGTGGATGGAGAACATTTCATAAAAATTAAAACAGGTTTCCAGGGAGACTTCTCAGTAAGTGACTTGTCCATGAATTGAAGATCAGACCTTTTCACAGGGCAATTTACTGGTTTGCTCAAGTGTTCCTACACAGACTTGGTGCCCCTAGATGTTCCTCTTCTGTCACAGTAGTGTCAAGTCAACCATCAATATGCTCAGCTGGAGTCCTTCTCCCTCCATGGTTTTCCATCCTCTGGTCCAGTACATCACCTGTTTAAGTACCTTGTTCACTCTGTACTGCAGAAATAAGTCATTATCAGGGAATAATACTTTTTGACTGCAGCTGATAAGAAAAGGAAAAAGCAACAAAAATGAGCACTAAATGAAGATGATCTCGTTGACTGCAAGAACTATCTTTGAAGATTTCTAAACAATCAGAAACTTCAGTTTGTTTTCAGCATATGCTCCCAGGGGAAGGTCATCTGATTCATATCCGTCAAATGTTGAGGGGATGAGTCACAGTCAAACAAATCACACTTTTCTAACTGTCTTTACACATACGGGAAGGAATAATCTCTCTTCGTTTAAAAGGACTTTTTTCTTTTTCTTAGTAGACAACACTCAATAACTTACCCCCATGTTATCTGTTTTCCTTGAATTATGAATATTTATTCTTCTCCATATCCATAAATAATACATAATCTACAGTTGCCTCATTTTTCTCTTATGACCTTTATACACATCCTGTACTTTAAATCAAACTCTCTCATAGTTACAAAAAGCTTTAATTCCCACTTGAAACTTAATTCAACACCCACAAAAAAAATCTTGTCTTCAAATAATAGCTAATATCAGATCTTATATTCTTTACTGCCAATCAGCCAACATTGGATATAAGAAGCAATACATTATTCCAGAAGTCATTGGTTTATGCCACAGCAATTAAGATGTGATAAACTGTATAAGTTTCTGTGCTCTGTGATACTAATCCCACAGCTGCAATATTAGTGGGTGAAAAGTGCCCACTGCATGCACAACTCCCAGAAAGCTGATGGGATACTGTGCAGTTGCTGCACCTGCTTTTTTGCTGCAGCAAGATCTCAGAAGCTGTGATTGCCCATTTGCTATTCCACAGGGGCCTTCCCCTTCACAGAATCACAGAATGGGTTGGAAGAAACCTTAAAGACCATCCAGTTCCAACCCCCCTGCCATGGGCAGGGACATCTTCTGCTAGACCAGGTCACTCAAAGCCCCATCCAATCTGGCTTTGAACAATTCCAACGATGGGGCATCCACAGCTTCTCTGACAACCTGGTGTAGTGTCTCATCACCCTCTGAGTAAAGAACTTCTTCCTAAATTCTAATCTAAATCTCTTCTCTTTTAGTTTAAAATTGTCCCCTACCTTTGCTCTATTATTATCTGCCTGTGTAAAAATTATTCTCCTTTTTTACAAACCCTTCTCAAGTACTTCTTGCATGCCTCTTTCCCCAGGCTGCCCCGAGTGAGGTTTTACTTTAGAATTTACATTTGCTTTACTCTCGAAATGCTAGTGGTTAAATGTTTCATGGATGGCATTTGCTAGGGCGTTTTGTGACAGTGCTGTGTATTCCTGTACACAAAGATGAGCTCTCCTGCTCCTCGCTACCTTCCAAAACATGTTGGCACAAGAGGTGGAATTCCCATCGGATTGGGAAGCTGTATGAAACGGAACCCAGCAAAACAGCTCTCTACAGGCAAGTCCCCTTCTGGCTGGGTTTAGTGTGCAGCCACCTGCCTGCTGCCCCCTCTGTGGGGTGTGTGTGAGAGGGGGGGGTCCAGGGCTGCCTGTTGGGCACTGATGGCTTGAGCAGATGAAAAGCTGTTAAAGAAAAGCTTTCAGAAAGGTGTGCTCTGAACTGTGACCTTAATGTAAAATAGATGTGTTTGCAAGACATGCTCAGGAAATTAAATTAACATTTCTGGTTGCAGGGAACTGAAAGTTTTTTCTCTCCTTAGGTATACTAAAGTGCCTGAAGAGTAAATCTGGATGAGACAAGTATTTTAAGAACAATCATTTCACACTATTTAAAAAGTGCATTAATTTAAATTTATCACTGTGAATAACAAAAAGTGCTCAGGGGATGTGCACAAGTATTTCCTCAGCTACTACTCACTAAGAATCTGAACTGCTGTCCAAAACCTAAACTATTTAGAGTTAGGTAAGTATTCCCATTTTAGAGAAAAAGAACCTTGATACACAGAGAATGCATTCAGAGCAATTAATCACAGGATGTATCTGGGGCCAGAGCCAGATCTTCTGACTCACAGTGCTTCCTTTTTTGTTAAGAAAAAACCCATACCTATTTTTCTTAATTATATCCCAGAATTACTGTTAAAAAAAAAGTTTAAAAAATTGATAAAAATCTTAAAGTAATCCTGTTATTAATAACCATTACATCAAGCAGGATTTTAAAAAGTATTAATTTTAACAGCACTTATTTGTGTACTGAGCAAATGTGCACCTCTAATCTTTTAATTTGGATATCTATATGAAATACTTCTAAATTATCTTAAGTTCTTCAAAACTTATCCTATGGGAGACACTGGCATTTCATATTTTATTCTGAATTCTACATGTTTGTATTTCTAGGAGATTGGACCTGCCTATGAAAGGATGCAAATCTGTTTCCTGCTCCTCTTATTTCAAACGTGTCAAGACCAAAAGTAAGTGAAAGAGATCCATTGAAATGTAATTTATAGTAATATAAAATATAAAGGGAAAAAAAGAACCCGCTCAAAGCTGCATTTAACCATGAAACTAATTTATCAGGTATGCAAAATGGTTTGGGCCCTTTAATGCAAATAGGCAGGCAGGCTGTATCTTTCCAAAGTAATTACAGAGTAGTTTTCACAACTACTCTCACTTAGATCCTTTGGTCACTTCATATGAAATTAAACATGCCATTTAGACACATAACTGATTTTGAAATGCCATTTTATCTAGGGAAAATAAAAAAAGGATATTTTCATATCTTACCTCATTCTGTTCTATCTTATGTCCTGCCCCTTTTTCACACCTTCAACTTCAGTCTTAAAAAGTGTATTATTTCCTACTTATAAATAATTTGCTGAACACAACTCTGTTGTTGCCCCAGGTTCATCTTTTTCACAATAGTCAGGTCCAAAAGTACTCGTTAGTGGACAATATGCTCTGGAGTATTCAATATCCCAAATATATACCAAAAACCAAGCACCAAGGAGCTGGATTTTAAAACCTCTCTAAAAAAGGAGGAAGGGTAAAAAAGAAAGAATCTGTGCATTCAAAGGGACAACTGAGCTCTTTTGAGAATTTAGCCCCAACTGTAGATGCTATGCTTCTGTCAATATCACTGTTTATTATATGATACAAAATCTTATATTAACCAAATAATAAAGTTTTATTTTACTATATATCATGTGAATGTAAATTTCTCTGAAGCAGTTCTATTTAAATTCTGGAAAGACTTACACAAGTGATACTTCACCTGGAAAAGTAATAAAACCCATCCCAGTGTCACTGTAAAATGTACCAGAGTGTCATGTGAGAACACACAGAGAACTTTGGGGATGTAATTCCTACAATCCAAACTGCTGGAATGATTTCTATTCAGAGAAAATGATCTATCTGAATAAGTGATCTTGATGCAGTGAATCAATATCTCATTATCTGAAAAATATCTCCAAGATAAATTCTGAAGAATAGAGAAATTAGTGTTATAAATAAATTTTCCTTCCTTTTCTTTTTTAAGGTTTTATTAGAGTTATATGTTGAAACAACATGAGATGATGTAATAAGCAGAGTGGATAGGATGTCACATTGCTTTAAAACAATGGATGCCTTGCCTTAATGTCTTAATACTGCTGTATCTGTAGCAAACACTTCAGGAGCCCCACTTGAGAACTGCTTTAATATCAATTTAATTCATGTTGATGGCTATTGCCTATTAGTCACCACTTCCAAAAGGAATGACAGCGACTGGATACTTAAAAAGAAATACTGTGGCTGATGATTTGCATTATGAAAAATGCCAACATCAGATCTATTTTGGTGTCCTTGAGAATCTGAGCTTAGAGAAAGGGATGTGTAGAGTTCAGCTCTGTGTATGTGCTTGCCAGGGCACAGGGAGCCCAGAGTCTACTCAAGTGTCCCAGCATCCCTCATTACAGACAAACCTTGACTGGGTTTGGAAAGAAAGCCAGAAACTGCTCCCTGTGTGGCTGCAGTTATGACACCACATAGGTTTTTGCTCCATGCTGTTCCTGCACCTCCTGGTTCCCAGATAATCTTCCATTATTTAAGAGAAAGCTACAGTGAAAGAGCTAGAGGGTGGATGCATGTTTCAGGAAGACACTGTAGGCTAATGCATGGTGCCTCAAGGGTGTAACTCATAGGTTGAAATCTCCTACACACATCCCACCCCATCCAATGATTGTTCTGGGCATCGGAATTTGAAGGAAAGGATGGTAGATGTTCCATTCATCTCCTCCTCAGCAGGTGCTGCTCAGCTCCAAAGAGAAAGAGGGTCTGGGCAAAGGCAGAACTGGGTCACAAATGAGTTGAAAGGACAAAAGCTTAATAGTCAAGGACTGACAGGATAAAATGAGACTTTTGAGAATTGTCACCTTAGGTTTAGCAAGTTAAGTAGTATTTAAATAGGACTAAGATGTCCAAGTTTACAATTTTTTATTTTAATTATCACCTCTTGGCATTATTACTGAGCTTATTCTTTGTGTATGGGCTAGGCACAGGACTTGGATACCAAAACTTACTGAAGAGCATAGATTACCAGTTCTTCTAATGTATATGCATATATAAAATATTTCAAAACAGCAAACACCTAGCAATGCCTTACTATTAATGTTAAAATATTTTTTTTCATCCTCCAGTCTTCAGAAAAGGTTTCTCCTTGAATTTATTAAAACCTTTTCATATGGCTTATTGGAAGCAGTGTATTGAATTGATCTATTTAAGAATTCTTTTATAGGGGTTGAATATATTTTGTGGTGGAATGAGTACAAAGATGACTTACTGCCCATCCATGCGAGTGCCATTTGATTTGGACGTGACACTTCACTAAAAAAGTTGAATGGAGTGATGTCAAGCAATGTATAGGTGTTAATTTAGGAAGATCCCCTGAAACTAGCTGGAAAAAAGGAGTTTAAAGTATGGAGGTTAAGTAACTAAAAATTTAGAACACTGCCTTTGTAGACTCAATAATTGGCTAAATTTAAAATAGTTTAAACTCATATTCATTTTGTGATTCCACTAAAACCTGAGAAGATCAAAAAGGCAGGAAAATATCTTCCAGGAGATCAATGTTCTTTGATGGAATGTTTCAAAAAATGTCCCTTAATATATGTTGCAGAAGAATCTTGGAAGAATGGTTGCTTACATTGCTAACATGGAAAGGTTAAGTGAAGGAACTAGGTTTGCAGAGTATGAAGTTTGTAATAATCCTGAAAAATAGTAAACAAAAATCAATCCTTTTCCTCCATCATCCTTTCCTTCTTCTCTCTCACTAAACCCCTTTCAGTACACGTGACAGCTGCAGAAATGTAGATTCAATCTGCAAAATTAATTTTGATCAGACAAATTAAAGTATTTTAGAGTCAAAATTGGTATTAGCACTTAAACAGTGTGATGCTGCTTGCATATTTTAGGTATAGCACTTCAGGTAAATAGCTTGANTTCAGTACACATGACAGCTGCAGTAGATTCAATCTGCAAAATTAATTTTGATCTGATCAGACAAAGTATTTTAGAGTCAAAATTGGTATTAGCACTTAAACAGTGTGATGCTGCTTGCATATTTTAGGTATAGCACTTCAGGTAAATAGCTTGAGCCAATCTTGCAAGGTGCTGAGTGCTGCTGAAGACATCCTGAGCAATCTCTGTCCCTCTTTTCCTCCCACAGCCACACACAATGTTGTGTCTGTGCCTTGCACGCTGTGGATGTGGGCTGATAGGAGAGTCTATAAGCCATTTGTGACATAAACAACACACTAATTAATTCTTTTCTGGCTTTCACACTGATAACAGGATGTAGTTACTACTTCGTTGCTATTGTACTTTTCGTAACACTTTCTGAGAGAACTCCCTTGGAGAATTTCCCCCAGGAAATAAAAAAAAAAATTGTTTTGTTCCTGCACCCTGTGCATTAGTTGTCAAATTCAAGGATGTCTGCCAACGCAGCTCAGCCTTTTGTAGTCAGAAATTAATTTTCAAACAATGCTTTCCAATTCCTAGCTAATCTGTTGTATGTTATTCAAACCTCCAATGTATGTAATTTCACAAGGATCGCCGTAGCCAAGTACACAGAAGCCTTGAGCTGGCATGTCAAACAAAATGTTCTCTCTTGGAAGTGAACACAGTTTCATACTGATTGAATAATTACTGTTTTGAGTGTTCGCTACTAAGGTTTTGCAGTGTATTCCAAAGTCTAATTTTATAAATGCATCCTAACGATTCCTGATTATGACTACAGAACAGCTGTTTTGTGTAAATTAACAGCAAGTGTAAAAGCCTAGACCTGCTTTGTCAGCTGCATAAATCTCTTGATTTTCTTTGGCTTGAGAATTTTTTGCCTCTCCTTCAGGGTACGGCATAACTTTCCTTCCCAGCAATTCTGATAACAAATTGGGTTTTAAACTTGTAGTGAGGTCGGTGGCTATGCAGGGCCTCTTGACGTTCTCTTCTCCACTAAACCTGGACCCATGTCACACAGATGTTGTGTGGTCTGCCAATTTCTTGCAACATCAGACCAATCCAGCAGGCTTTCAAGAAAATCTCTGAAAAAAGCTCACGACAGAGTTGGCTAAGGAGCCAGTAACCTTACTCTGGTAGAGGAGCTGGTGAGTCAAAACAAGATCAGAGAAGTTAGAGTATTAATCATTACTTAGTCTTGGAGCTTAAACTTCCAGTTTGTCACCTGGATGTTCTGTTTCAGGAGGCTTAGCTGCTCTGGGCGTGAGGTTGACATGACTAAACACCTTACGTGCCAGATGGCCCCAAGTCTCAGAATCAAAGAAATTATAAAGCTGAGTAAGAGCAGGCTATTGTCCCAAACTCTACTTCTGCTCTCTAGCAGTGTTACTATGCTATATGTTATCAGACCCAATTTCTATGCAAATCTTTCTCAGGACAGCCACCCAACACTCCTTTTTGCTGAAATGGAGGCTACATCTCTCCCCTTCTGTCTTGGGGAATGGCAGGTGTGAGGGAAGCAGGGAGATTCAGGACTCCTTAAATGAGCTTTAGTATCAGTATTTCATCCTCTCTACATTTCAGCCACTGACCTGCAAAAGCATCATTCCCTCATCAAGCTAAGCTTTGTGTAGAGCCCAAGTTTGTCTGATTTCAGACAGTGAAGGTTCTTAAATGATGCAGGGAAGCAGGATTTGATGTTGAATTTATGATCAATACAAATGGATTATGCACCTTGGGCTAGTCTTATGAAAATTCATAAAGCAGATTTAGAAGCTCCTATTATATACCAAACACTTCTTTTCCTTTACCTCTTTAAAGAAATTAATATTTTGTCACTGTGTATACTGAAAAATGGGATAGTGTCAAAAGTAAGGTTTTCTCCATCACTAAACCCACAAATTTCTAGGGAAAGAAGTGAAATGGCTTGTGCAGTAAAAGCACCGGTTCTAGATCACCAGAAAAACTTTGCAGCCCTTTATCAGCTGCATGACATTTTTACAAATGCTCATTAAATATTAAAATTCATGCAATCAAATTTCAAGGCTTTGAAACCTGTGTAATACATTAAAGTTGATAATGTTGGGCATTTCATTTAATCAGGAGAAAAACCTAGGCATCCAACTGGAGAAGAGGAGGCTCCAGAATGACCTTTCAGCACCTGAAGGGGGCCTACAAAAAATTTAAAGAGGAACTGTTTGCAAGGGCATGTCAAGAAGAGAATATCTTTCTCAGGACAGCCACCCAACACTCCGAGGCATGTGGTGATAGGACAAGAGGGAATGTCTTTAGAATGACAGAGGGTAGGTTTAGGTCAAATATTAAGAAGAAATTGTTTGCTGTGAGGATGGTGGGACACTGGTACAGGTCAGAGAAGTTGTGGATGCCTCAT
>WEIV01000085.1:51239-71426 GCA_013390005.1 Calyptomena viridis
CAGGTGCTATGGGCCAGCAGAGCAGAAGGTAAGCATACAACACTGGAATACCTGCCTTAACCTTGTTTTCTCCAGTTGAGAGATACTGAAATACAGCTACAGGGTCTGGATGCAGACTTATGAGCAGAAGGATTACAGATTATATTATACATTATGTCTTATATNTGAACATGTAAAACGTGTTCAATTATTAGGTGAGAGAACACATTCCTGTATTTCTAGCAGAAAATTATCCTGCATGAATAATCTCAGCCTTTGAACAAGAAATGGGAATATATAAAACTAAATGCTTGGTCTGATCCATGGTTCACTGAATGCCACTTAAGCAATGAAAATCAAATGCACTTTGAAAGACTCCTCCTATGTCACCTCAAGGAAGTAAGTCCACTAATTTTTTGTGGTTTAATTTACATCAGGAAAATTCCACCCCTTTGAAATCAATGACACAGCCCCTGTGCTTTCAGTTGGCTGTAATTCCACTTCCATATGTACACTGTGACTGATGGTCTCTGCCACAAATAGCTCCAGGAAATGTCATTTATATATATTTGTGCAGTGCCCTGCACGGTAAAGGTTGGGCTTGGTTGAAGTGAGCCAATGAGCTGGTAACATAATATAAATAATAAATGATACCTGCTAAACAACTTTGTATCAAGGGTTGTGATTGTGTGGAAAGGAGATTTATACAGTATGAAAAATTAGTATTTAACGACCACTGTTCACTTTTTTTTAGCATCCTTGTAGATTAAATTGACATTTCAACATACAACATGACTAATTTTCTTGGTTGCTTAAGGACCTTACAAGAGCTAAGCAAAAATTATTTTCGTTTGAATGTTATTAATTTAACAGGCTCAAAAAATTGACTTAAAAATTTAAAATTGTTTTATCCTGAAAATGCTTCTATGGCCTTGGTTTGGGTTTGTTTCTTGTTATAGTAAATGTGTTGTTATTCAACTTTCCTAGAAGCGGTAGGTAAAATAATTGTCTTTAGAAAACATCATGACCTGGCAAAATGAGTGGGTTAAATTTCTTAGTATTATCCCTTGAAACTCTGACCCATCAATGGAAGAGAAATCCAAACATGGTGGTGATCACCAAAGGATCACACATTTTCCTTNGTTCTTGTTATAGTAAATGTGGGCCTCTCTCTTCAGCTTTGCTCTTTGGATCAAGCTCCCAGGCTCCAAAGCAAATAGTAGAAATAAGGAAAAAAGAAGGTAAGTAAGAAACCCACAAACCAGCCAACCAAACCAAAAAGCCTATAGCTATTGCTTTGTACAACCCAGAAATACTATATTCAAAGGGGAAAGTCCAATGTGTTCAATTCTAGATCTTTTTTTTGTTTCCTTAGATTTAAATACTTGGTGGTAAGTCAGATGGGGATGAAGGATGACATGAAGGAAAGAGTCCCACACTGCAATGTAGTAATATAATTTGGAGTTTGAGTAGTCAAAATGGAAGGAGTGTCTTTGTGTTGATTAGTCATAAAGTGGGATAACATTTGGGTATAGTTTCTTTGATTTACTGGGAAATTAATTTACCTGCAGGAACTCGCCACTAAAATGTTTATTTTTGTTATCTAGCTGGGACACTGTTGTGTAAGCTTGCAGAAAGAGACAGAGACTGGCTCTGAGCTTTCTCTATGTCTTGTAAAGAAATTAAATGCTGGTTATTGTTTATTGCTTTTGACTAGTGTAGGGCAAAGTATCCCCTGAACAGACTTGGATGCTTAATGTTGTGATTAGATAGGGAAGAGATATACTTTGTTATTGCCCTTCTGCAGTAACTAGCTACCTGCCAGGGATGTCTTATCCTATGTAGCAGCTACGTATAAGAAAGAAACTTCTCTTGGCACAATAATTTCAGTTACAGGATAAGAATCTTGGAAATTTGTTTTTGGAGATACAAGAGGCTGCATATGCCAAACTCACACAATAATGGTGATTTCAATGAATACTATAAAAAATCCTGGTTTAAGAGCTCTTGCCTTCATACTTTGTTTTGACTTGGGTTTTGTATAAACTATACTGAGAAGATGTGAAATCTCCCTCTGGTATCATAAACTGCATGTATACTTGGATATGTGGTGCTATAGGTACCATTAATTAACATTATTGTTTTACCTTATTTTCTATGATAGGTAAAGTCCATACTTCAATGGTGCTATCCAAAAGCACTGAGTTACCTTCAAATTTTGTGCCTTTCTCCTCTGTAGACAAAAAATCTGACATTGACATTTGGAAAAAGATGTTAAGGCCTCAGAAGCATGACTTGGAAATTAGATGAGAACATCAGGAGCTGGGGGGAGAACTTCAGACACTTGAAAAAAAAGTTACTAGCAGTGTATAAATGTCCTTCCTCAAGGTACACTATTGTTTTATCAAGCACACTGATTAGCTGCTCCCAGCCTCTTGTTGTCACCTGTGGCAGCTTTAACCTTATTCTTTAAAATGATACTGTGCTAAAATCAAACCGCCTATTAATGTGGCTAAAAACCTATAACACATGGTTTCTCGCCCATTTTATTACATTTAAAGATTCATCAGTTAAAACAACATCACAGAAAAAATAGCATTTGGTTCTTGAAATTTAATATTGTAAGCGTGGGGAGAGCCATTATTGTCTGACTTGTGGCACCCTTCATCTCTCATTCCCCTCAGAACTATGTTTTCCATCTGCACTTTCTCTCAGTGTCTGCCTGGGAATATTACTATTACTAGAGCAGCAGATTGCAGTTGCTGTTTCCCCCCAGTCAAGAACAACCTCCAGATTGCTCTAACCAGACAATAATGAAGAATAAATGCCTAATGTCTCAATCTGGTAAATTAGATTAAACAACTGAGCATATCCAAAGAAATTAAATGTAGCCCAATAATTCAATGGCTTGTGAAATTGTACGGGGGAGGGAGAACTTTAGATCCTAGGGTAAAATTTTTATATATTAATTCAGAAATGAGTACTACCTTGACCTGCTATCCTTAAGAGAAATTTTGAGAAATAGGAGTGTCAGAATGAGACTGACAGAGCCTCACCTACCCCTCAAATTTAGTGAATGTGTGTTTTCTGCGCTGGCACCAGTCACCTACAACTGTTCCCAAGATGTTCATCCCCACTCCACACAGTTGCACTGTGTTCATGGCAAAACCAACTCAGAGGAAAAGGGAGACCTGGGTACAAGCCACCAACAGACGCTCAGCACCAATTTTTGGCTCAGCTTTGTACTCAAGCCTCATAAATGTAAGCCTGAGCCCCAAAACACTGCTCTGGGCTCCAGTCACCCCTTGGCTTCCTATGGCTTTGGTGGGAAAGAGAAGGGTGGCCTCTGGTTGAGTGTTCTTGCATGAGTGTTGGGGAAGGGAGGTGTGGTGGTGACAGTGCTCTGCTTCAAAATCACTAAACTTCTCTATGTTTGGGCTTACAAGAAGATATTTGGAGCTGAAAATTGTTCTACTTCTTAACTTCCTTCTTTCCATGCTTACTGGAGGTTTTTGGATGACGTATGCATATCTTTTCATCCCCTCTGCTCCTAGGGGGTAATTTAGTCCTAACTGGCTGACATTTAGTTGGTTTTAGGTTTTTGAATGAACATGAAGCCAGGCAGGGAAAAATCTACTGGCATGATTTCATCGTAGATGTGATGATATTGTGAATTATCCTATTTACTTTCTTTTTTTGTGTAATAGAGCAGCAAGAGTTTAGAAAAACAGTCTTGGTGAGAAATTCTTAATGTTAAATAATTTTTTAATTAAAGGCAAACAAAAGAGAAGCCAAGACCAAAAAAAAATAAGATAAAAGATAAAACCACTTCCACAAAACAAAATCCAAAAACCAACAGCAGAGAACTCCAACAACTTTAGAAGCAGGGCTGAAAATGCTTTTCCTTTACCATTAGTCATGTCTTTTTAGGTTAGCTGCTTAGCAATTAGAGAGGAAGTAGAAACAGTCCCTCATTAGAAATGAAAGCAAATAGAAAAATGAAGAAGGTCTTTCATCATTTTGCGAATGAAAATAAAGGATATTATAAATTCTGTAACATTACAATTTTTCTTTTACTTCCTCTCGGATGTCTAGGTTCATCACATTTTTCCATTTGCAACTAATCCACAAGGTTTATAAGAATTTACTACACTGATGCAATAAAGCTGGTCCTTGACCTGCTGTGTTAGAGGGGGCCTGTAGTGAAGACAGTGGGTTTTGAGCTGTACCAATGGTAAGTTTTCTGTGGATGTAACAATATGCACATTACAAATGGTTGAAATACTTGAGTCTCAGCTCTCCTGGGGGACGTCTATTTGGCCCAATATGCCTTAAAGTAGAAGTTCCTCAAATTAGCTCTAAGTGCATATAAAGTCTCATTCATATCCTGGAAACAAAGTGCACAGGGTATTAAGTACTATGTTCAGAGCAGTTCTCATTCCAGTCATAGTTTGATTTCCAATGGCTGACGCAAACATGTAGTTGATTTCTGCCCAGAAACACAAAATACTGGAAATTTCAGAACAGTATTGTTTTCTTTGGGGGGGAAAAAAACAAAACAAAAAACCCATAGCCTACATTTGTGGGTATAAATATTTTCATTTACTTTCTAGTTGATGCTAATGCCACTGATGATTTGAATGTTAAATCATACTAGCCCAATCTCCTTTTTAAAAAAGTTTGTCCACTTGACTGTGATGGGAACAGACAGGAGATGTGAAAATAACTTTTATAAATGGATTTTACTCCTAAAAATGTTCCATTAGCAATTATACCTGGAAGCAGATATCTCAGATCTGTCTCATCAATACATCTGACTTTCTTCTGTCCAAATCTAATAGCTACTGCTAATGAAGTGAAGAAAGTGGTGATTGCAATTACTTGCTTTAGAAACAAATAAGTCATAAGTACTGATGGACCTAAGTTTGAGTAACTACAGATCCATCTTTTTAAAAAAATGTTCTTGATCTCTTGGCTGACCTAAGAAGGTAGAAATCTGTAGAGCCACTGTATTGTAATCTTGTCTAAAACAGGTATCCCCCGGTAAGTTGTACTAACTGATGGTACAGTCAGCATTTTTAATTTCATAGCAGGCTATCATGATTTTATTTTGTTAGTGCTTCCATGAATTATTTTAGGTATGAAGCTAAAAGCTTGTTAATTTTAAAATTATCTAAGTTTTCCTTTTTCGGAAACGTTAGGAATCTTTTTCTTTGAGAACTCAGCTGGTCATCTAAGCATCCTACATTGGAGTAATTCTCTTCAGCTAGCATTTCAGAGTTGACAGGCTTTGTTCATCTCTGGAAGTGTGAAAGGGTGTTGTTTGGGATCACATGGCAAAAGAACAGCATTCTCAGAGCCCAGACTGAGCTAAATCCCCCAATAGGTCAGAGGTGTTTACAGCTTATTATATAAACATTGACGAGGATCAAATAATTTGCACTGTGGGCTTTCACACGCTCTAGGGAAATTGCTGAAATTATTAAAAATTACGGGAAATCCTAGCAAGTAATCCATCACCTTCACAAAAATTTTTCTCTTTGCATCTAATTCCATGCAGATGTGGGAGAGACATAGAAAAGATGCTTACATTTGAATCTCTGCTCAAAGGTAGGTTGATTTTTTTTTATTTTTTAATATTCTGCCACCTATTGGTAACTGTAGGTGCTTGAGATGATGAACATGGCACAGTGATATACATAACAGCCAAGGTAATCCATGTCCCATGTCTCCATGTCTCTCTTAATTAACACAATCATTTATTCTTCTTCCCAGGCAATTTACTCTGCAAAAGTTCCAATGGATCAAATTATGTCAGGGGAAACCACTGAAGCATTAAAACAATTCTACTAGTTTTCAGAAGGCCTGAAGACAAATCAAACTTTCAGAGTTTGGACTGTCTTTCAACCTAGATATACACCTGAAGTGCTGGAGCCTCTCTTACTAGATCTAATATGAACACTTCCTACAAATCCTGTGTGGTAAAAACATTTAGGAGACCAACAACCTTCCTGTCTATTTGTAACTAGACATATTCATTTCTTTTTTGTTTGTGATGTACATTGAATAGAATTGGATATCCATTATGCCTGGAACATAATTAGAGAACTCCTTAATTCTGTGGAAATCAGATTCATATCAATCCTGATTAGCTGTTTATTTTCAGAAGCAGAGAAAATTTTACTTCACCTTGAGGGAATCCTAGATGAGCTTAGAATTTGCTTATGTTTTTTGAAGATGAATGGGAAAACTTCAGTGGTTTTGATTTTTGTGTAATATACCCCATATGTGTACTCTTTGTTCAGAAATCCACTCAAGCCATACACAATGTTATCTTTGTCTCATTTGTAACCCCAAATGTGTAAGATTAGCATAATTTTAAAGATTTCATTGCTATGGACAGGGGAGACATCAAAGGCTAGGACTGGTCCATTCCTGAGTTTGTTATTTGGCATTAGTCATCTCCCTTTAAAGATTTTTATCTGTGAATGTGAAACTTGAATGTCTAAGACAGCAGGTATGGAAGGGTTTGAACTATCCAGTATATATTGGATGTTGAGTATCTTCAGAAAACAGGAAGAGAGTAATCAATGTGAGAAGAAACAGCTTATTGGGTCAGGTAGAAATAAGTCAATATTTTCAGTTTTGAATGTGAACCAGGAATTCCAAGAATAAGCTTAAGATACCGGAAAGCGGGTCACAAAGAACAAGAAAGGTGAAAAACAATCAGAAAAGGTGCAAGAGTGAAGCAGAGTGAGCAACACAAAGGTGAGCTAAATAGAGACCCAAAATCTGACTGATAAGGGCAGATTTGGAAAGCAGAAGGTCAAAGTGTGAAAACAAACAAGGAAATCTTTGCAGGAAAAAAATAAAGATTATAGTGCAACAAATGGGTTACCAGAAAATAAAGGTGAGAAGTAATTAAGGAATATTGCTGAGGAACTCAGATGTACTTCTGTCAGTCTTCTCTTGGGAGGCTCCTGAGAGGCACCAATTTTCCTCAGGCAACAAAGATGACATATTCTGGGACTGAGGTGCTGCTTTAATACATTTTGCAAAAAATAGATCAGCTGTAGGATAACAAAACACCAAAGCTAGGCAATGAAATACCTGAGGACTTGGACTTTGACTCCAGAGGATCTTAGGTATAAAGACTTAAAACATTCCCATTTAAGGAACCAATATGTAATAGATATAGTGCCTACAGTACATACAGTTATAATATAAATTAAAGTGGTCTTTTTCAGTGTCCTCTAAAAGGAATGATGACCCCAATGAAGTACAAGTTGATGTTCATTACTTCTAGGAAAGCCTGTAAAATCAATCATTAGAAGTGTATGTTTAAAACTCTTTGCAGGGGACATAAACTGAAAGGAAAACCAGCCTCTCTCCGAAGGGAAGATGTGTCTCTTTATATCCACAAATGATTGTTAAGGAAGTAGAGAAAGCATGAAATGAGAGGTAAAGTGTTGTTAAGTTTCAAGAGCTTAGTGGCCAGAAAAGAGAAGCTGCTCTACATCTAAACCTGGCAAGCTGTCAGCAGTGGAATAACCCTCAAAGCAACTGACGTGGAGATCTGGGCAACTCCTGACTGTGTCCAGCCATTCTGAGAGAGAGCCACTACATGCATGGATTCCCTGGGAGGACAAGCTCCATGGTGCCTTCAACCCACAGACTACACTGCCATTGACCCTTCCAGCCACTTACACTCACAAGGAGGACTTTATTTCCATATCATGCCAGGGGCTGTGGTTCATGAGACCAAACTTTGCACAGAAACACCAAGTTCCAGTGTAAGTGCCCAACAGGCTTTTGTTTCTAGTGTTAGCAACACCCCTAGACCTCTTTTTTTCCTCAGTTGCAATCAAATTTCATGCACTGATCCCTGATCCAGGCCTGTAGTTACTTGTCGATGCCAGAAGTTGGTGCTTGGTGCTCAGGTTTCCTCTGTGTTAACTCAGGTACTCTTTACCAGGTGGCTGCCACCACCACTTTATTCTTCATGGAGTATTTCCTTGTAGGTTTGTGGAAAAACAGAGGTAAGCAGCTTGCTTGTAAGGATCTGGGCTCCTTTCAGACCCAGGCTCCCTAGAAGCCTAGAGAAGGTGGAGTAGAAGTGTAGGACCTTCCCAAGACAAAAGAATGGGTAGAAAACAGCTTAGGGAAGGTGTTTTTAGTAACTGCACATCACTGTGCACAGGAGGTGGTGAATTAATTGATGAGTGGCCACTACCCCAAAGGCACACTCATGGGTCAGTGTAGTATCAATTCCCACATCAACATAATATCAGTTCTGTGAAATTCTGTTCAGTATTGAAGAGCAACCAAAAGGGATGAGAAAAACTGGCGATATAAATCATGTGTGGGAAAAGTATAAATATATGACTTATTTTAGAAATCAGTCAGTTCCTTTTTTTGAAAGTGCCATTTTTATTTCTTGTCACCAAACATGAAAAGAGACAGCTGAGGAAGAAGTGATTTAGGAATGAAGGAGGAAAATGATAGACTTTCACACAAAAACAAATTCATCTAGAACTGACATACCAATAGCTCTGGATACCTTACAATGCATTTAGAATGGCAACTGGGCTGTCTTGGTGGTATGCAGTTCTAAGGTTGGAAGAGAAGAAGCAATTGCTAACAAAAAAACAGGTGAACAAAATCCTTACCAACTCCCCATTAATTAGAAGCTGAAAAACTGGATTAAAAAATGAAGTAAGGGAAATGTGCCCTTCCAGAACATACACATTGACAAATAAACAGAGCACGGACAAATAAAACAGGCTCCATCTGCACTGTCTATGAAAAAGCAGTGTATGGGGTTTTAGCTATTAATCCTAGTGAGCCAATTCAGGTTTATATATTTATAATAATGTGAAGAATAATGTTATCAGCTGGCACTTTTTCATTCAGCTGCCATTGTGCTCTTCAGTAGTTTTGTTACATCCCTTAAGCACCTACTAGACAAATTCCAGTTAAACACACTATCCTGTGAGTGAGTTATCCACGATATTTTGAAAATCACTAAAGATCTGCTCTTGGCTTGGTACATGGATGGCAATTGTAGGACCTATAAAAGTATCAATCCACTGGCCAATAGCCAGCTAAAAATAAAACCACAGTTAAAATTCTGACATTGGTGTTCAGACTGTCAGGACAGAACCTTACTTACTGCAGTTAGTTTTATTACTGTAAATACACTAGTATGTGAATTCACTTAAAAATGTATATTCACAGGCAGTAAATGTAAACTGTTTTATGCAGGGCAGAGAGTGCCTCTGCTGATCCATCTGCTGAACAGACCACAGCAACTTATCTATTTCACAAGGAAGGGAAAGAGAGATCATGAAAACTAAAGACTGCAGCACATGTTCTCTTTCTCTCTGCTTTGCTTTTACCAATTTTCTCCTGTAATTCAAAAGAGTTTGTCATGGAAGTAATGGACAAAGCCCCTGACACAAGTTAACTAGACCTGTACAACTTTCATTCAGTGATAGTGGAGGGGCTGATGCTAAGGTCATGTGTTACCATGTTGGTGGAGAGACTTCAATTAATACTGTGACAAACCTATTTTCCCTCTAAGAAGTTTTATGAAAATGGCTGCATTTAGAGGAGAGGGAAGGTTTTGAGACAGACCTTTGGTGAGTAAGTGCAGTAGGGCCAGTCTGAGGCTGTAACTCATCAACCCAAAAGCTGCAAAAAAGCCTCGACTGACTGCTGTGCCAGTCACTATTACCCACGGGGGAGAGGTGGAGAGCTGGGAGAATGAAAGCATGTGGGGGAGGTTGTCTCCAAACACTTCTGATTGTAGGAGGGCCCAAAGAAGCTGAGAGAAATGACTGGGTAAATCTCTCCTCACAGCCTTTCTAATGCTGCCATGACAGGAGGCACAGAGAGAAGAAAATGCAATGGTCTCCCTATTGAATTTCAAAACCAGCTTATGCAACTGGGATGACAGAGAAGGCACCTGAGAAAATTGCTCCTGAGCAAACTGGATGCACTTGTGAAAGCCTATAACACAAGTCCCTCCCTATACTGGGTGGCTCATTCACAATTTGTGCCACACAATCTTCTGTAGGCCATCATGGGATGTGGACCACCACTATGCCAGCAAACCACCTGGAAATGGCCACAGGGATGAGCTCTTGCACTCATAAACCCACCTTCCAGCATCCCTCCTGCTACCCTCCTCAGATGTGCCAGGGCATGGATGGAGAGACAGCAAGAGTTGGACTTTCGCAATTTTGTTTTTCTTCTGTAATAACTTTCTGACTTCGTACAAAGTAGCTGAAATTATTGTGTATGGCATTTTGACATATTTTGGTGAGCTACATAAATAGTCTGCCTACAAGGAGTCACCTGTTTTCAGTCAGACAAGGTGGGCAGCATGGGCATGTGGCTGCTTAAAATACCTCTATTACAAAAGACTCTAAGAACGATGTTTTGAGCTGTGTTCATTCCAGAGAAGTTAGCTCCTAAGATGCATGAGTGGGTTAAAAAAAAAAGCAAAGAAAGGTATGATTATAGCAAACATCATTCGCCCCACACCTTACTTTTTGAGCCAAAGCTCTTTGCAATCCTATCTTGTTTAAATCTCACCTCAAGACATGTCTCAGATACATTTCTTCTGCTAGTTGTCTCTCTTACACTGTTTAAATGTACAAATATTTTTGGTTCAGCTTGGAGAACCATGATGAAAGTAATTTGGTAAGTAAGCAGGTCTGTCAGCCTCATGCTGATGATGTTCTTTTAGCCAGCCTCATGTTGATGATGTTCTTTTAGCCAGCCTCATGAAAATCTGCTGAAACTTGGCCAACTTGTAAATCTCAGGAAAAAAAAAATCTTTGCTTGCACTCAGCAGCACCTGTGAGCAGTGATGAAGTTCTCTGCAGCACCTGTTTGCTGGGCAGAAGGGGCTGCAGTGGGCTGTCCTCCAGTTTTCCCCCATCAAATTCTCCTCCTCCTGCTGCTTCTCCAATTGTTGCTATAGATTTAGTTGTAGCAGTAGTAGTAGTAGTAATAGTTAGGCTTTTACAGTATGGCAGTTAAAATACGATCAGGAGACCATGATGCTATCAATAATCCAGTGGTGTACGTGTGGTACAAATCTTTGCCTGAACCAGTATGACTTGCTAATCAACAAGGTGAGTTTTGGATTTTGAGCTCTCATCCTCTAAAAGTCCATAAGAAAATAGCCTAAGTTTTTGTTTCTTTCTGGCCACTCACCATGCAGGTGATTTTCATAAGCTGAATATGCCAATGTGTGTTTCACAAAGAGAAGAGCAGTTTACCATATGTTGTCTTTACTATAATTTTTGAGAAGGATTTTTTTATTAATAGACCTGATGTTTTAAAGTCAAGTCATCACCAGTATCTAAATATTGCACTAATATCTTATTTATATTAGCTGTCAATGTGAAAAGACGACATTGTTGTCAGTTCAAGTGCAAAAGACATCACACTGACTATAAAAAAAAGTCTGAAAACCACTGAATGGAAGAGATCTCATTCTTTTGTTTTCCATCACAACCAACCAGTGCAATTTGCAGGATGGTTATGAGAATTTGCTGGTATGTGCAGTTTGCAAGTCAGCCAAATATTACAGGGCTTCTAATTTATTTGAAAAGTGTCACCAAAAGTGTTCTTTCCTCTGCATTTTAGGTATGAACAGTATAGATCACCTCATCACTTCAGTAGAGGAAAATTTGGAAATGGGGAGGAGAAACAGACTGGAATATTCGTATTTGTGCTGTAATAGGATATAATAATCCAGATAGTATTTGATATAAATGTGACCATATATACAAAAAATCTGGCTAGATTTTTCACCCATATAGTAAAAGCTGGAGAGCCAAGACCAAGTCCTGGACCTTAGATCCAGCCTCTCAAATAAGCTTGAGTTCCCACCACTTACATCACAGTTACCAGTTCGTTTGTGGACACAACAAAGTGTACTGAAGAGGCTAAGGAACTATAATCATGAATTAAACCAGGCAAGTTGTTTTTTGAAGGGAAGCCATTGATTTTTTACAGTTCTAGCTATGGCATTGCTTAGACACAGAGACGACAGTTCCAGCTTTCTGCCATGCCCCCTGAACTAGTGTTTCCTCTGGTAGCAACTGTGCCTGGTGCTCAGTTGGGTGTAATCTCCCCATGCTGCAATTATCCCCAGTACAATAGGGATGAGAACAATCCTTGCCTGCTGTCACTTGGGTATCTCAGTCTGTATGGGCCCTCACTGTAGGACTCCAGCCTGGCTGAGCCCCTACACAATTTGGTAACACAAATAAACACAGATTCAGCCATTATTTACTAAAGATAACAGGGGCACAGCCACCTCACAGACATTTTAAATCCTCTTAATATTTGAATTTATTTGATTTTAATCCTCAGTGCCATAGAGTTCATGTAACGGATGTGAACATGAAAGATGGAGAGTTTTGGTCCTTTCAACTGAGTGTGAGAAATCCAGAAAACGAAGTTTACTGCTCAGATTCCTAGCACTTCCCTATTGCTGCACAATTTCAGGGTGCATATCTTCTCTCTTAAAGTAATGCTATAGTTTGTTTGCTGAGCAGTGTCAAATAATATGTCGATATGGAAGAATTGGAGGGAAGGGGTCTTCTGCAGCTCATATATCTTCTTTCCATCTTTTGAATTTGAGAAATGGCAGGAAGGGAGCTGATGGTTGAATCAGAGGGATAAAATGGAATTTTGCAGCCTGGTCCTTTCCTTATTGAATGCCTGTTGCTGTAAGCATTGCAAGCTTTCTACTTGTTTCAGCTGATCCTGGAAGATTTGAGGTCCTTTCTGAGTGATTTACTCTCAGGCATCTGCTGAAAAGCAACAATTTCTTCTTATTTTTAGCTTCTCCATTCTTTGCAGAGAGCTTCTTGAAAGAGGGATTACCTTTTTTTTTTTTTTTTTTGAGTTCAAATAAGATTATGAAACAAAACTGGCCTGGTATCTTGAATGAACGGATAACTGTGCAGTACCTGAAAGTGTGAAGATTCTCAAGCCCCAAGGAATTGCTGCTGTTCTACTGTTTCTTATATAGGACTACATCCTGCCTTCCTCATTAATTGAACACAACTGCTAAAACATCCTTTACAATAAGCACTTCTTCATACCAGACATATTTCCTGGATCTATAAAACAGCTTTTAGAAAGGGAGAACTGTATTTAAGACATT
The DNA here is from genome assembly GCA_013390005.1 of Calyptomena viridis. NCBI lineage: Eukaryota > Metazoa > Chordata > Aves > Passeriformes > Eurylaimidae > Calyptomena > Calyptomena viridis. The sequence goes on from WEIV01000085.1 coordinate 64,411, forward strand.
AATATAGTTCCACAAAATGATGCTTGCTGACATATGGAGCACTTTTTGAATAATTCACTTTGAAATTAACACTATAATACCATTTACCTTTAAAGTCCTATTTACTGGAGCTGCAAAGAATTGTTCTCCAGAGATGAGGATATCGGCAAACACCAGACTTTCAGAGCTCCTTTGGTTTAATAAAAACGGTCAGATGAGTTCATGCAAAGAAAACCAGTAAGCAGTGAATGAGGTTAAAATTAGAGGGGATGAATGCCAGCCTCTCCTCCACCATCAGGATGTGCATGCCCAGGTTGCTGGGTTTGGCAGCAGAGATCTCTTGCAGAGATCCTGCCCTCAGATGGATGGATGCTCCCGTGCGAGACACCGCTCCCCCCTTGTCTGCGGTGACGAGACTTCACGGGGGACTGAGCCGTAAACCGGCTCACTGAAGTGATCTGGGTTAAGTTTAATCCTTAGAAAAACAGGGATTATTTCAAATGCAGATCACTTTCACACTGTGATTTGCAGGGCCAGCCAGCCAAGCCCTGCTGCAGCTTGGAGGTGACCACGAGGTGCCCTGGACCCGGCATGGCACGGCTGGCATCCACCACTCCCTTCAGTAAAAGTGCAGTGATGAGAGTCCCAACCTCCTCCACCTGCTCCAAGCAAACATATTCGGTGAAAAATTCATGGTTTTTTTCTTCTTTATTGTTTTTTTTCTGTTTCCCTTGTACCTTTCTGCCATCCCTGGAGTTAATGATATGGTTTAGGCAGGAGGAACAAAGAGGCTGCCGGAACTTCTCCCCCTTAAAGCCAGCTCTAAATTTTGTAGTCAAACAACACACAACGTGTGCTCACAACATAATAGCTGCGACTTGATTTTCATGCAATTCATTAATTACTTGCTCTTTAGGCAGTTTTAGGTATAAATAATGAGGAAAAAAAATGGGATTTTTGTGGAATGCTTTTTGTATTGATTTCAAAATGACCTTTAATATGAGTTTCTCTGATTGACAACAATTGCTATGGATGTTGACTTTTGAGGTAGAGGGCTAAATGTTTTATTCATTCAACACCTGTTTAGCTCTACTGGCAAAAATGTTTTTGGTATAGTCATATGATGTTGTTTGACTAAGATGACTTTGTCAATGAGGATAGCCCAAGCTGCAGCTGACTTTTTTCTGCAATAAGAATACAGAGCAAAAATGTGTATTCATTTCCCATTACAGTTCATGCCGACATTGTTTTTATTTCCCATTTTGGTTAGCTTCAGTACTGACAACCTCAAATATTCAAAACTTGTGAGTCAGTTTATAAGAATATTGGGATTAATTTAACTTTATATACCAGTGGATTTTATTTTCTTTAGTAAACCCTAAGATACAAAAGAACAAGTGGAAAAGTTATATGGAAGTATGTAGGCTGAGCTATTTTCTTAGTCAGGAAATTGCAGGAACTGGTGCCTTACCACTCCCTGCCACTGTCATCTGAGGCTGCTGATAATCTGGGAAAGCTGGCACTGCTGTCACACTGAGCCTGGAATAACCTGTACAGAGTGTCTTATAATTTCATTTTGCTGAAATGTAAACCTATCTATCTGTGCTTCCTTTCAGGTATACCAGTCACAGCATACCTTGACAAGAGTAAGAAATTGCCTGTTTCAGAACAGTAACAGGCCTTTAAAAAAAAAAAAAAAAAAAACCCTGCCTTTAGTGGGAATCAAAATTTCCACATCCCTGTATGAGTGGAGAAATGAATAATAACATCTAGATTTGTCTGAATTCCATATATCCCAGAGGGATCAAGTTTGATTCCCTCCCTTATTTACAATGATACAAGGAAAGCATTTCAATTCTCCAAATGCTCCCTCATGTGGCTTCTTAGTACTAATACTGAAACATTTATGTGTTCTCGGAGATTACAACTCTATGCCAGGAAATAGGCTGAGACAACATAAGAGGTATTTCATGTGACCTTTGACATTAGAAAATTATGGTTCCGGATCCTACATGTGAAATGCTTGGCTTTTATGTTGTTAAATGAGCTGGAACACAGTTATATGCACTTGTGCCCCTGTGTTGGGGGAAGGGAAAAAACTGAGTTTGTTCAAGTTCACCAACTGGATTATTTCATCTGATGTGATGGCAATAGGTAAGAGATACAAATCTGAAAATAATGAACTACTTTGGTATAATACCTGAAGAAGTGGCAGTCTGTGTACATAATATCCAAGGAGAAGTGAATTTGCTTAATGCACAGCCTTGCTTCCACAACAATTGTGAGGAAATAAATACAGAAGTTGAATAGAGAAAAGGGGATGGAGGGCTGTTGCTTTGAAACTGCAGCAAAGAGAAGAATGTCTCCTTTACCACAATGAGAGAGATGTTCCTTTGAGCTCTGACACTTCCAATTTGGTTACAATGTGGGAAGCCAGTGCTGAACCTTGGTGAGCAGGTGATGAAGCAATTTGTGTAAGAAATACACTTATTTCCATTCATCTTAATGGCCTAGTCATCTAATGACTTGGGTCAGCATAACTTCTTTTCTCTTCTTTAATGATAGTTCTTTGTCAGTGCTATTCCTGGCTCTGCCTTTTCCTGTGCTGCGTGATGAGCAGGGACTCCACCTGTGGGCAGCTTAACCTTCGAGGTAGGAACAGATGCCACATGGGCTGGGAACTTCTCATTCCCATAATGAACTGTCATGCTAATGAGCAAGGAGTGACTAAGGCTGGACAGTCTTCTATTATATAAAAATCTCTGTTATAAGGAGCTAATTTTTCCACTTACATTTGAACATTCAAGGAGTATGTCAATGTAGCCCATAAATTTAATCAGAACATAGATTGTCCAAGAAGACTCCATGTTTAGCAAAAGCACCTCTCCCAGTCATTTATGTTGAAGGGAGCAGAGAGGAACAGGTGAGGCAGGAAGCCCAGCTATATCAAAGAGAAGGGCTTAGGGAAAGTATTTTGTTGTCCGTCTCCAGAGCCCCCACCTGGCCCTGAGCATTTATGTAGTATGCAAAGGCACATATGCAGGTGTTTTGGTGTGTATTTTTGCCTGCAGTAAAATAATAATAATACTCCTTTTAGGTCACTTCAACAACATGGGAAGGTTTGCTTTGCATCTTCTCTGCCTTGCAAGTCATCTTGGAAAAAAACAAGTTTTACCTTAAGGAGGTTGATTCTGGAGTTGTTGGCTCACTCAAAAAAAAAAAAAAAAAAAGAAAAAATTATCAGAAATAAAAGTATTGCAAAGTTGATAGTTAATATGTTTCATAGCAGACAAAATATTTTTCTCACAAGAAAATTTTTGCTTTGATTTTGACCTTTTTAAAGCTTCTACAGTTAAAATTCTCTGACCCTGGAATGCTTTCTTTTGAACTTGGATGAAAAATCTGGCAAAAGTGAGAGTCATCTGTGAACATTTTGGGAACGCAGCTCTGCAGTCTTCGCTGATAGAAGTTCTAACAAGGAATGTCACTCAGCCTTTCTCAGGAGGGTGAGGAAGCTGGCCATATGGTCTGTATCCAGATGCTGTCATTGAAAATGTTGCAGAAACATGCAGTGTTGAAACCTCCTCAGCAAAACACTTTGCAGGATGATGCTGTGTCTGTAGGCACCTGGAAAAATGTGTTCAACACACTCTCACACTGTTTGGTATCACTTCTAGCTCTTTGGGAAAGTAAGCCAATGCCAAAAGAAATGCAACTGTTCAGGGGAGAAAAAAGTTTCGCATGTTGGAGATTTTAGTTAATAACAGATTTTTTTTCCCCCATGTTATTTAAGATACTGTTCATCACAATACGTTGGTTTTGATCAAAACAAGAAGATAGCACAAGATTGTTTCTTCAGCGGTATCCAAATCTCTCCTTTCACCCGGTTTTCTAACCTGTTCTTTGGATAACTGGAGATTTGTACTCATTGTTGGGGCAGATATACGGTATATTTGGGGGAATCTAGAAACCAGGGAAGACCATTTCTTTTCACAGGAATATGTCAGGCTTCAGAAGTTATTGTTGAACATAGAGAATGGAGCCTCTCTGAAAGAAAAATGTGTGATGTTGTTACATCTTTGTTTGCAGTTATGTCCTACTTGTTACGATAAAACATTTGTAGTATGTTGAAGCTGAGAAAAAGTGTCGAGCCTGCCCTATCTTATCAGGAATTGCAGGCAAAGATCTAACAGAGCATCCCCTCCTAAAACCACAATCCAAAACATTCCAGGACTCACCTCACCTCACAAGACACCTTCCAGTTTTGGAAGGTAAAATATAAACAGGTCAGTGACTAATAACTGGGGCTGACCTTTTCCAGAGGAAGTACCTGGTTGATTTATTATGCCAACTACTGGTCTTTTCTTGGTAAAAACACAATAATCTATGAGTGATTCAGGGCAAAAGACAGAAGTTATTCTGATAGATGTTTAAGACACCTGCAAGCAAAATGTGAGAGGAATGGAACTGAAATACAAGAGATCAATAAAACTCTTCCACTTGCGTTAATTAACAATATCTAATTGTTGGTTAATGATATCTATGATTGAACTTAGTGTTAAGTATAGCTGGATATGTAATTGCAATATGTACAAAGTTCTTGCTCCTTCTGCTTTCTTGCCTATCCAAACATTCTACTTTCATTAATATTACGAGATTTTGTGTTTATGTCAGTTTGAAATATAGAAATTATATGAAATATAGCATCTAGCACAGTTACCACCAACCCAGGACCACCAAGACTCTTCTTTGGGACACTGTTCAATCACAGGAGCCAAACCACACCACAGTCTTGCTCTTGGATTGCACAACAGGCAGGTGCATAGACAGTTTAGGAAGGTAGAGGTGGTGTAATAATGATATACAGTACATACATTGGTATTTGGTATATTGATACATTGTTCACCTATTCAATTATTCATTTCACTAATGCCTTTACCCAACTTTCAGAGGTTTTCAGGTTTAGCTTTGCAGTGGAGCAGACGACAGAGGCATCTGCCTCTGCCTCTGCCATCTCTTCACAATACTGATTTTAGCCTTTTTTATATTAATGGCCTCTTCCTCCTGCTTGTCCCAGCCACAGCAATATGGCAGAGCTGAAATGCAAATGAGAGGGACTAGCTCATGAGAACACGTCTGCCTGAAACTTGCTGGGAGCTCCTGGTAAACAAAACGAAAATTAAATATTCAAAGTTTTCTTTGCGAAACAGCTAAAGCAATCTACTTTACTCTTTTGTTTAATTGGTCCTACAAGTCAGTATAGCAGCTCCATAAATTCAGTGTGCTTCATGACCTGAATTTATACTTACTTGTATGTGAAGTATCCAGAAATTTTATGATTCACTGTTTTGTGTTTATTTGGGTATTATTCACATTAAGTCCTTAAAGCAATGTGAAAATGTATTTACATTGCAAGAATATTAAAAATAGGCAACAGGGACTCTAACCAGGGGAATTAAAAGGGCTCAGGGATTCCTAATAAAGACACAAAATACAATAGAAATTTTAATTACTAAAAAGGCATATGTAAGTCTCCATTTCTGTAATCTCACATCCAGTGATATCAGCATGTGTCTACATGATTTAAACTACTTAGGCACCCATCCAAAAGAAGCAAATACCACCAAATCTACCATTATTCAATGACCTACTCATGTTTTGCATGCCTCTTACACAGAGAGCAAATCAATGTGATCCAAAAAAACCTCAAATTAATTTAAATTATACCTGTTGTCAAAAATCCCAAAGACTGTGCCTTTTGAAAAGCTTTCACCTGAGTGTTTATTCACAATGAACCTTATTTCACCTCTTTAGCAAAGTAAAGGGGCTTTACAATAGTTACAATTCCTATTTATAGCTACCTGAAGACCTCCGGACCTGTGTAAAAGTAAGTTAAATTACAAGAACCAAAGGGCTGTGACAGATAAACACAGATGACTTAATCTATGACAAATAATGATTTCTCAAGCAAAGGTCCACTGTGCCCTTCTTCCCACACTTGCTGCAGTGGTGTCTCATCTCTCCATGTGGCAGCTGCTCACAGTTCAGGATTTGCATCGAGGCAAACTCATATCAAATCTAGGTTTCCTTAATATGCTGAATTGCAAACTGACAACTAACTGAGGCATCTCTGCAGATATGTTTGAAGGACAACTGGAGACAGCAGCTACAAAAAGCATCATGAGACAAGTCATCCCCTCTTGTCGTTCAGGCCCCTAAGCATATTTTAGAGAACATTTGTTGTGCAGACAAACAAGCCCACAAATACATCAGAGTGCTATAAGCCCCAGCCCAAACATGTGAAAAGGGCTTTTGTTACATAAGGCCATTAAAATGGGTAGAAGTTTTGTGGCTGAAATCCTGTATATAGAGAAAACGTAAAAAAGCAGTAAGCACAGACTGTTACCTTGTGATTTTTGTTTGTTTGGTGTTTTTCACCAGACTTGCTGGATGCTCATCACCAAAAAGCCAGTGCTATGCCTCAAAAATACCTCAAATTAAACATCTCTGAAAAAACTCATACTAATGAAATTAGAGAGCATTCAAATATTGTAAAGGCTGTTGAGACTGATCTGAAGCCATTGTGAGTGAGATAAAGAGCATTTATTTAAACTCTAGCTTTTGTAAAGTGTTGGGAGTGTGAAACTAGTAGCAGTAAACCAGTCCATGTTCAGTTCAATTTAACCTATTAAAAATGGTTAATTTTGAGTACCTGTGTAAAGTTCTCACTCAAAAGAATTCTGTCACCATGCTCAAGTTCCACAATGACAAGGAAGCTCCCTGCAAGAGCATCCAGTTCTTCATCCTCATAAACGCTGCAGGTGTGAGCTAGAAACACAGACTGACCCCTCTCACAGAGGAGTTTATGGTCTCCTTCCCCCAGGAAGTGGTCAGCTTGTACTCTTGCTCNGGAACAATCAGAAACTGATGGGTCTAAAGCTGCTGCAGTTCAGCTTACTTTTATGTTAGCTGTGGCTCTCATATTCTCTTTATGTGCATTTTATGTGCTTGTTGAAAAAGCTAACTCTGAGGTTAGA
>WEIV01000086.1:0-110628 GCA_013390005.1 Calyptomena viridis
GATGTCCACCTTGGGAGCCTTGACGTCACTCTCTGTAATGTCTGAGAATTCTTTTTCCTTTGATTGTATACTGCATTTACCCTCTTGCATCTCAGTATGTTTTGTAGAAATTAATGTTTCTCTGGTAGTTATTTCAAAATCATTTTCCATTAAAGAAGTTTTTACAGATGGTTTTTTCGGACTTGGCTGCTGTATTTTTTCGTTTTCCTTGATGCCATTTTCACTTATTTTTCCTTTTGATGTCCTGACTCCAATTTCAGCACTTTGAACCTGAATTTCTCCTGTTGATCCATATATCTCTACTTCTGCTCCTTTTTCTTGTATTGGTACTTTCGGTTCCATTTCAGTTTTCTGTGCTTCAGTTTGCCCTGTTTCATCCTTAGTAGCTGACCAGGTAAATGTAGGGAATTTTAACTTTGGCAGTCTGAATTTGCTTTCTTTTCCCTCTGTATCTTTTTCTCCTGTCTTCATTCCTATTTCTAACTTTAAGGTTTTGTCACTTGTAGGCATGCCATCATCTTCTATTCGTTCCTTTTTTACAGCATCTTCTGATCCACCTGTGCTTTCTTCTCTTGCTATTTTCATGTCAGTTTTGGGTGTTTTGGGCATTTTGAATGATGGCATTTGTATTTTCCATGTAGATACTTCTGGTTCTGCATCAGACATATATGATTTCACATCCACATTCCTGCGATCCTCTGAAGTCACATCAGCTGGTTTTTCTGGTACTGAATGTGGTACATCACTTCCTAGTTCAGTTGTTTCAGTCTCTGTCTCTTTTCTTTTGGGCACTGAAACCCCAAATTTTGTTTTATGAATTGTTAGTATTTGTGTGTCTTCTTCTGCTTGTTTTTGTTCTGTTTCAGTTGTGTCAGATGTGTGTAATTCTGCTTTTGCAGTGCCTATTTCTAGGCCTTTTACCTGTATAGATCCTTTAGCTGAGTGACTCATCAAGTCTACTTTAATTCCACTTTCTCCTTCTTTTTTATCTGCTATTCCTTTCTGTTTCTTTTTTCGGGATTTTGATGACGCTTGTGGTGTTTTTTGAGTTGGACTTTCTTTCAGATCAGGTATTTCTAAACTGGGCTTTTCTATCTGTGTTGTTAGGTCTGGTACTTCAGGTAAACTAAATTTTGATGTTGATTCCTTTTCTTTTTCAATGCTTATTTGAACTTCAGGGCATTGTTTTACATGAGATGGGATGCCATTTTTCATGTCTTTTAAGTCTTTTGCTAAAGTTTCACGTACCTCCCCTGTTTTTATTTCAGAAGCAGGAGATGTGGTATATTCAACAGTCAGGATTTCGGGATTTTCCAGGCTGATATCTTCTTTATGTATTTTTTCTCTTTCAGAGATCAGTGTAGCTTTTATTTCTTTTTTTTGTTTGTCTTGTAGTTCTGTTTTGGACCTGTGCATTCTGAATCCAATGCTAGGGAACTTCAGCTTCTTTTGGCTTCCTTTTTTTCCTTTGGTATGGACTTCTTGTGGAAACTGAGACTCTGTGTCTGTGCTTGTAGGGGAAATATCCTGTGTAGCAGGCTCATATGCATCTGATGTACTATGAGATCTTTTGTGCCTCAGTATCTTTTTATTTTTGATTGACTGGAATTTTGGCCACGACAATCTATCTTTTTTAGGTCTCTTGCTTCTTCCTACCCTTTGGCTTGCAATTAATGTTTCCCTGTCTTCTTCAGAAATGGCTTTTCCAGAAACATGCAGTGTTTCTTCAGGAATGCTCTCACTGAGTTCTTTTTCCTGAAAGAACAAATAGTTGTCAGAAAATTAGAACTTAAATATAGGTGAAAGAGAAAATAAAAGACATACTATAAAACACATAGAAAAATGTTATTTTTATCAATAACATTTGCTAAAAAACACCGAAAATTATACATATAATGTCAGGAAGAAATTACACAGAGTAAATGGATTATATGACTGTAATAAATGTATTTCTGAAGATTTACATTCTTTGCAAAACACTGCAATAAACAGATGTTTCTATATACCTCTCTCTACATATTTGTACAAATATATATATTATTTTTATATATGTATATGAGAAAAAATAGCCTTTAAGGTGATGGAAACCTATAAACAGATCATGTCTATCAAGATATCAGTGATTAAACACATATTTTTAGGTAAAATCTCATGCATGAGCTTTGATAAAAAATATTTACTGATACTATACATTTTTAAAAATACTGAATATAAGTATTACAGGGCTTCCCTCAGTCTATTCTATCAGTGGACAATTAACTAAAAAAAAAGCTGACTCACCAAAGACTACTTTTATACCCTAACAGGAGATTGTGCACTTATGTAAAAAATATAGTCTCAGGATATTTAAAAAGCTGCAAATACTCTGTGGGATTTTTTTCATTGTTGTTATCATGAATATTCATGATAATAAGTTTAAACACACGCCTAAATCTTAGGAAGACACAAGTATGTGTTTTCTGATCTATTTCCACACAGCACATTGCTACACTATGGTATCCAAACCTTTTAAATTGATCAAATATCTACCTGGCTTATTCTTTCCTTTTTGTACTGGGCTGTAGAGCGTTCTAGCTCTTCTTGCATGACAATTTTTCTTTTGAGGCTGAACTGGACTCTGTATGGCTCAGAATACTGGAGAATCTTGAGTGCATCTTCATATTTGATATTGTCGAAAAATATTGTAGCACTTAGAAGCTGATCACCTGCAAGTGGAATCATGCATCATTTTAATTATTTTGTCTCTTTTCACAATATTTCAACTTCTCTTGAAATAATGCCCATAAAAAAATAATTATCACATTCTATTTATTTAAAACATGAAATTATGTTCACATAATAGAATCGTGGAATACTTAAGGCTAGAGAAGACCTCTGGAGATCATCTAGTCCAGCTGCCCTGCTCAGTGAAGGTTCAGCTGCAGGCAATTGCTCAGGTCTGTGTGCAGTCAGATTTGGCTCCACTACCTCTTTGGAAAACCTGTTTCAGTGTCTGACCACTTTGACAGTGACAAAGTTTTTCTTACATCTTCTGATATTTAGACTTTGGACTTTTGCTCATGTTTAAACCACTATTTACTGTAGTTTTGTGGCACTGTTTTTTTGTGAAAGAATCAAAGACAGGTTCTCCATGAACATCATGAGCTGCAGGTTTGTGTTTTTTTCATTTTAGTTTTGTATATACTACTTTCTAATTGTCTTTTTCACTGTTCAAGTGAAGATTAATTTTTTTAATGGTTTAAAAAAAAATCACATTTCATTATTTTTCAAGCAAGTGATACAGATTAAGCTCATACATAACATTAGTTCATTTGCAATTTACTTTTTCTGTTATCTAAAGAGACGAAAGATCAGGCAAGTATCTATACACATAGAGGTATATATCTCATTATTGAAAGATATAGAATAAAATCAAAACAAAATAAAAAATCAGAAAATCAGACTGTACCTTCTCTTAGACTAAATATTTTTGAAGCAGGAGATTCCTTAAGTACTTTTTTAATAAATATTCCTTCATTTCCTCCACCTTTCACACTAAAACCACTAGCACCAGCTTCTGCTTCTGTTTTCAGCGTCACTTCCATTGTCTCCTAGAGATAGGAAGAGATGTGAATTTGTAATTTTTATTCATTCGCATCAAAGCATTCTACATTATTCTAAATGAAAGAATTGAGTCTCCTCAGGTATATTTTCAATAGCTCAAGAAAGATTATCTAAAATAGAGAATATACTTGTTCAGTGTGGGTCGTACATGTGTTAGGGTTATGTTGGATCAAGGCCATAGGGAAAACAGGTTATAATTTTAAAATGTGAAACATATGGAATCTTTTAACACTGAAAGACTGTATTTTCTGTGAAGATATTAAGCACTCAAAGTCAACGGGCCAGAAAAGTCAGACTAAGAGCTAATGCTGTATTGTATTCAAATCAGAGAAAGCTAAAGGAAGAATGCTAAAAAGATTATGGAAAGACCCCAAAAAGGACAAGCAATTATTCCTGCCTGTGCCACAACTAGGCAATTTGTGAAGTTCCTTGGTTGAAACAAGTCTAAAGTGATTCTTTGCCCATTTGTCCTTCCTTCTGTCCATGCTTCATGTCTGTGTGTTATAATAAACTTTATTATTTGCAAGGCTCATGCCTAAAAGTACAGAGTGCTTTTAGACTGACCTGTGGATGACTCTGTTTTGATTTGTCTGTAGAATATTTTTTGTTTTCTTCTTGAAGCTGAAAAATAATTTTCAATTATTTAGTGTTCAGAAGTCATGCTGTTGTTAAGTACAAAAAAAGTCACTTAAAAATCCTGGTTTAGACTAAGAACTGAGGCTAACTTTAATGGAAACAGAGAAAAATTGGGATCCGCAAGTGCAACCTACAATGTGAACAATTTAACTATACTGTTTACAGTAGTAAATTAGATGCCAAGGCCTCCCTTCATTGTAACAAAACTGGCATTAAATTAATCCCCAAGACCAAATGTCTTAAGACATCGGGAGATTTTCTGTGTCTTGCCCATGTCCTCATTTTTGTAAACATACATTGTTTTTACTTTTCAGCATTTTGACTTTAGCACGAAATTCAAACTGCTGCCTACTTACCTTAACATGGCTGTACTAATTAAATCTCTAGCTCTGAATAACTAAGAGGTACAGGTAACTTTGAAACACTTACTAGTTAGATTCAAGTCGGTTTTATATTCTAACAGGAAAAACATTGTGATTTCTTTACTCTCTGCCCCGTGTCCTTAAAGGAATGAAGTCAAATGCATTTTTTTGCCAAGAAACAAGAACATGGCCAGCAAGTCCAGCACAAAATAAAACCATCAATGGACATGGACCAGATTTTGGTGGGGACAGGATGACCACATGGCTGCAAAAATTTCCCATTATATGACATATGAGTCTCTGCTAGTTGTAGGAGCTAAAGCCTCTTGAATCAACTTGGTAAAGCCATGAAAACTCAGTGTCTTGCCTTTAAATATTCTTCTTCTATGGGATACTCATAAACTGGAGAGGATCCTTGTGGCCTTGGACGAATGTCTTCTACTGCCACTTCATTAACCTGTGGAAAAGAAATGAGTGGTGGTAAAGGAAAAGCTACCATTAAATAGTGACCTATTTTTTAGGAGAGTTTCTCTACTGAGGCATAGTCTCCTTCTGAATACAAATCTTTCATTAGCAATGGTAGATGAAAAATATCCAATAATTCTTTTCTTAGGTCAAGAACAAATACAATTCTTACATTAAAGCACTCAAAACCACACGGGACAGAGTCCTGAGAGATGAAAACAATGGTATGCTGATTTTGGTTTTCTTTATGTATTGTATGCGTCTACAGATGGAACAGACTGAAAATACTGACAGATCAATTTGTAATAATTGATAAAGGCAAAAAAACCCATAAACTCTTTGCCCTACTTTATTTGCGTACATAAACTTTGTATTCTGTGACTTCAAACTTTATTGCCCTCTATAACTAAGCATACCACAGAAAAGTCCCAGCAGGAATTTCTGCTGACAAGCTATTGGCATGCTTCCCTCTGGATTTAGACAATAAGGAACCTAAACCATCTAAATCTTGAAAGAAAAGTTACTGCAGTTAATGGCCTAATAGTTTGCTAAGTCTTGGTAGTTTGCTAAGTCTTGGTAGTTATAGTTGGCTAAGTCTTGGTAGTAAACTTATGCTGGTGAATCATGGAAAAGAGTAGATGCTTTTATACTGGAGCATCTTTCTGGCTTTTGAGCTGACAGGATAATCCCAAGCAGAAATAAAACATTTTTCATGGGAAGAGAAATCATCAGCAAGACCCAGCTATAAACAAAATATATAAGATCCCACTTTGCCAAACTCTCATCATAGCAAAACTCAACTCTAAAAAACTCACAGAATCTTCATCTTCTGCATCCGCATCAGCATCAGCATCTCCCGGGGCCTCAGCTGGTCTCAGCTGTCGTCCAGAACCTGAAAGCAGCACACAGGTTGTTGGTGTCTGCAGGATCCACACAGAGCACAGAGCAGTCATCTTGCAAGCTGAAAAGCTCTGGAGCAACACACCACAGGACATGCACAGGCAGGAAAGGGAAAGGCCTGCTTTCATTCAAATTCCTAGCATAACACTATGGTTTGGGTTGGAAGAGACCTTCAAGATCATCTAGTTCCAACCACCTGTAATGAACAGGGACACCTTCCATCACATCAGGTTGTTCAAAGCCCCATCCAACCTGGCCTTGAACACTTCCAGCTATGGGGCACCCACAACATCTCTGTGAAATCTGTGTCAGTGCCTCACCAGTCTCCTTATCTTAGATCTCATCAGGTCAATCTTTCCAAAGATACCAGGAATATTCATATCCAGAACTGTAAAGGCTTTTTGAAGGAAAAAGTCCCCAGATGAGAAAAATGTAGAACCAGAAGTTAGTGATATTTTTGTATTATTATTACCAGGGGATATCTGAGGTGTGTACTGAGCAGAATCGGCAGGGGTTTGACAGTAGTGTTACTGTAGGGTGATCTCTATAGGAGGAGGCCACAGATCACCCTGTGCTAAATGCAGTGTTTGCAGACAGCTCCACCTGCAATGCTGAAGTGATCAGAGGAATTTCTGTCACTTCTGTGAAAACTTATGTAAGAAAGAGTGGTAAACACCAAGAAAAAGAGACAACACAACTACAGGAGCAAGGAGACAGAGAAGACCACACAAGAGCAGGAGGAGAGAAAAGAGATGGCAGAGCAGAGAGAAGGAGGCTCAATTCTGATGCATTGTTGGCTGGTGAAGGAGCCCACTCTGGGGCAGTTGAGCATGAAGCAATGAGCGGAAAAAGAAAAGCAATGACCATTTGCTGACCCCTGCCTACTTCACCAGCCCTCACTTCCCCAAAGGGACTGAGCGTAGCCCACAGTGAGGGGACCAGAAAAAAAGGGAAGGAGAGGTGTATGGAGAGAAGCTGAAATGTTTTTCCCTAAGTTATTTTAAAAAATTAGAAACAGTAATTAAAAGCTTGTTAATTCACAATCAAATAAATTGATTGAAATTCCCCACACTGAAACTCTTCCTTGCTTCTGACAAAGGTCTTAGAAGCTGGAGGGTAAATATCATAAAGCTTTCATAGTCAAGAAAATGCTGCTTTCTTGGTTTTTAGAAGTATTGAGGGCAGAGAGAAATGAGGTGGCTGAGATGGCCTGTCTGAAAATACAATTCTTTTGAAATGCCTTAAATTGGGCACCCAAAGAATGAAAGCATGAATGAAAACACCATTTTCAGAGATCCAGGGTTAGCCAGTAGAGGACAGTGTGGCTGAACTACACACTCCCTGATGCACCAGATATTCTAACACATGCACAAGTCCTTGTCTTGGTAACTATGTCTCTTTCCTGTCTCCACACTGTTTTTTTTCAAACCATCAGGCTGTCTAGCTCCCTCACATCCAGTTCTGCAAGTCTCAGGCACATGGTACTCTTGTGGATGGTCCAGTGCAGGGCTAAGGGCTGGACTCGATGATCCTTATGGGTCCCTTCCAGCTCAACATATTCTGTGATTCTGTGTGATTTATACATAGTTTTGGCTCTCCTAAACAGATCCTCTGGTTTAAAAATATGATCAAACAGTGGAGAAGACAATCACGGGAAGAAGTGTGCAACTCATTAATTGTCTGCTTTAAATGGAGACTCCCTGGGCTGTAACACAACATTTCTGAATGTGGATGTTACACGCTGTGTATGCACACAAGCTGGCATGACTTAGGCATGTATGCAATCACTCTGACTTACACACATTTCCAACCTCTTGTTAAATTTTAGCTGTGATTTTACTAGTGATTCTTCATAGTTTTCTGACCTCCTACATTTACTTTCTCCTTGACTTTTTTGAGGATGAACTTATTTATTACAGGCAGAGTTTTGGAATAGTTGCCTTGTGATTGTGATGGACTGCTTTGTTAAGGTGAGCAGAAATATTGTGCTCCCAGTGGGACTATCCCATAACAGTCTGCGGGTCAACTTTTCAAACTTGATAGAAGCCATCCTCATTAGCCATATGTACAGCATCTTAATCAGCTCTCCTGTGGCATCTTAGCTCCAGAGAACTAGAATCAGACCACATCAGGGCTGGCTGCCAAACCGTGCTTCCTTTAGCTTTCACAGAACTAGTCCTGACACCTATGATGAAAAGTTATAGAAAACTCTAGAAAAATGGTCTTATTATAGAGCAGTTTAAAAATCTTCTTAAAATTTGGCTTGATTTTTTTTTCAAAAGTTCTAACATTTGCAATCCTCGGAAGCTCAAGAAAATTGGAAAATTAGCACAACCTTGTTAAATAGTTTAGACGTGGATTTATGAACCCAATTCTAAGCATTTCTGCTTGAAAATTCTGGAATCCATTCAAGAAGCACTTCACCACATGTATTTTAATAAACACCATATGAAGAGAAGACCTGCAGGACTGAGGTTTGATTGTTTAATTTGCTCAGTGCTTCTAAAGATTCAGGTGCCAACAATGGATTTTATGGTTCTTACTAAAATTCCAAGAAATAATAAGGACTTAGTCTTGTGGCATTGCCATATTTTTCACTTGGGATAATCCCACCCACAAGCCCTGCAGTCCAGTAGAATGACTTAACAGAAAATTGCTTGGATTGCTGGAGTGTTTGCTCTTCAGTGCAGCACTTCAATGCTAACTACATCATCGATCCCTGGCGGCTGCCAATAATTTTGCTACTGGAAAAGAAACAGGAAAGACTTATCTCTGAGACTTCTTAGGCTGGGTCACTGCTGTTTCTCTTGTTTTACTCTGGTGTAACTTCACTGACACTTCTGTTGTCTAGAACTGGGGGAATGCCAGTACAGGGTGCTCTGATCTCGGGACGTGAATGGTCCTGTACAATCCGTGCTGTTGATTTTTCCCCATCCAGTGGGGCATATCCTTTGAGACTGGGATTCTGCAGCTATCCTCCAAGTTCTACTGACTGGAAGCTTCTAAAACTGAGTGTTTTAAAGAAAGAATTCTTACAACGATAGAATGATTAGGTGACCAACACCTTTAGAATCTTCCTGTTATTGAGACTGGATTGCTCATAAAATCCACAAGAATTAGATCACTTTGTGCAGTCAGACCTGAACACTTATGTTACATCATGATGCCATTTTTAAACCAACAAATAACTTCCAGTTCTTATTTAGTGTGGATATAGAGAGACAGACCTGAGCTGGATGACATCTCATCTGGGACTGGACCAGGAGATTCTTATTTTGCAGCAGCCATGGAACACGCAAAGCAATAGTATATGAGCACAAGGAGGGTTTCACATGCTTGGCCAAGTACTGGCAGGAGATTGCTCTCCTTGTCCTTGTTAGAGAGGCTACAATCAAGGTTTGCAAAAATGTCCCCAGAAAAATTCTCTCCTGTTAAGAGGAAGACCTGTCAGCACAAAAGGCCTCTTTCACCCACCTCGTGATGGGTAGGAAGGGACAGAGTCCTCCTGTGAAAGCCTTCAGCAAACTATTACCTCTCCTGAATGATGATTGGAGGGCCCTTTCCTACAAAATGGAGCACCAGATTACTGTCCCCAGGACTAACAGAGACATGTTTGAGATGGCATGGAGGGACATCAGCTGCACAGGTGACCTTCCCTCCCAAAGCTTCACACCAAGGTCTTTTCAACCAACCTTATTGCCCCAAACTCTGCCTAAGCTGTGCCTCCACAAAATATTTAACCAATGTCATAAAGGGCTTGTTGTGCCCTTGATTCCTACTGTAGACTAGGATTTGCTTCTGATTTTTTCCTGATTCAGAGTATTTTAAAAACACATCTCTAAAAGAGGGGAGTTACAGTACATTTTCAGCAAAGCTTTCTTTCTGTGTATAAAAGTCAGTGCCAATAAGCTATGATTTATATGCATGTCATTCTCATGCCCCAAATAGTAGCCAAAATTTTATAGATTTTAACTTTTTTATGAACCCTGGACAATCAATGCTTTGTTCAAAATGTTTTCACAAACAAGATGGAATTTACATCAGTGACTACTTCTAATAGCCACTGAACTGACTTCAGAACAAGGGAATTTTTTGAAACTAAGCAGTAGGAGTTATATAGGCTGGATCATTTTCATATCATATGACTGAAATGTGTACTTGCTTTTCGAAATGCAATTTTCAAAAAAAATATTTTATCTTTAGCCTAGCAACCCAGATGGCCTGTTTTCTGCAAAACCACAAAAAACCTCAAAAATCCAAACCAAAAAAACCCAAACCAAAACGAAACCAAACCAACAAACAAAAAACCAAAACAAAACCCAATCCCAACCAACCAAAAAACCAATAATAAAACCCCACAGGTTATTCTTTTGGTATTCACATTCAGTAGGTAAGAGTCTCCAAAACCACATTTGAGGAAATATAATGAATTCCAAGTTTGACAGTGTCACTGAATTCAAATCAATTTGGCCTTAATGTATTGTATAAAGAGAAACCTAGCTTTAATTGGAACACTGCCGTATAAAATTACTGCAATCTGTATATTTTAAAATAAAATAAAACAAAACATCAAATGAGAATACCAGAGATGTTAATAAAAAACCCAATAACATCTTTTACTGATCATCCTAGCTTCTTTTCTGGTAAAGTATATCCCTTTCTCTGCAATTCTTCAATGTGTCTTTCTGCTTCTTAGGATTTTATACTAGAGTTATGTTTCCATATGAATAGTGCATTTAAGTAATCTGCTCTTACCTTTAAGCATGTTTTTTCTCCTTGCATCAACTTCAATTTGACTTCAACAAATAGTTTCTCTTAACAGATAGAAACCTGATCTGTGATAAATATCTGTCCACAGGTGAAAAGTTTTTATGCTTTGCTCACTAATTCATTATTATTTAAGCTTCCCAACCTGTGCCTTTTCTTTATCAGGATTTTGGTGTTAGTTACCATTTCTAAGCTATGACAAGAAAGTAACAGTCCTGTTTGTGCAGTATTGTGGAAGTTAGTAGCTCTGAGTCCATAGCATGAAAAGATTCATGCCTTGACATGAGGGCAGGGCTGGGACATCTTTAGATCAGGTCAGGTCCTTTCTGACAGTGCAAAGCATGCTCTGGGCATATAACCTGATTTGTATTATTAATAAGGAGGAGGAGTGAATAATTGCAAGACAAATCACAACAGTAATAATTTAATGTCATTGTCATTGTTGGCACTGTGTTTGACCCACCAAAGAATTCATACATGTAGGTCAGCAGTTTTCACGGTGCTCCCTTGTGTGCTTATGTCTTGTTGTAAACAAAGATGTGCATGGCTGCTGTCATGGACAGCTTCAGCTGGCTCTTGTACCAAAACTCTCCCTGCAACCATTAGCCCCTGTACCTTCAGGTCTGTCTGTCTCTGTGCCCTCAGGCACCCTGTCATGGTTCTGTTATTTCTCATGCATGAATGGCTAATAACTGCTTATGCATTGCTTCAGAACTTCTTCTGTTTTCAAAATTGTATCCCTTTCTCAAGATGGGTGGTGTGCCTGATATTTTTTCCCCACAGCTTGTTCTCCTCTTGCAGGTATTGCAATTACTGGGATTCCTTTTCTTCCCTCAGAGCTCTCACAGTCGCCTGAACAGTGCTGCTGTGAAGTCCCTCAGCCCCTTCTGATTCTCTTTTTCTATTTGAAAGAGAGAATACTTAGAATAGTTAGAATATTTAAAATCGTGGGTCTCAGTTCAGGAAAGCACTTGATAACAGGAACAATATGCACATGCCTGGCATTCATCTTGGCCTCTCAAGAGCACTTTTTTCAGATAGGTAAGTTCACCTGACTTCCAAGCAAGCAATGGTGGGGGAAAATGATCCTACAAGCATCAATTGCAAAGATAAGAATCTGAAAGTGTCTGCAAATAAACCTTGGTACGCACGTACTGAGTTCCTGAAGGAAGCTGCCATGAGGTTTAAAGCACAGTTTATGGCACAGGCTCTTGCACAGTCTGTGTAGGCTTGACCATGAGCCCCAGCACGCTCACAGCACTCCCAGTAATCACCTCCAACTACGCTGGGGAAAACCGTCAGAAAAAAAATCAAGACATTCATCTTCTACAGAGATTTCCTAGTGCATTCCAGAGACCTGGATTCATTCCATTGTCCTGCAAGATCCCACGGACTGAGTTACAACAACTGCTGGGCAGGGCTCTGGGGCACGGCAGGACTGCAGCGGGAATGCCGCGGCTGTCACTCTCTCGGGCCAGGATACATGGCCAAGGGGGCAATGTCACGGAGAAGGCTGCCTCTCCCAGCCCTCCATCGCAGGAATGTCATGTTACTTCACTTGAACCACTGCCAGGGAGGCAGCGGGGGCGCGGGTAGCTCCACCTAGAAGAACCAGCTTGTCCGCTCCGAAATGAACGGCTGCCACAGCGCAAAAAGCAGCCGATCTGCCCCAGAAAAGGCGATAAAGTGAGGATCAGCACCTCTCCTTTAGTGTTTCCCCTCTGCCCTGTGCTGCGAGTAGGACCCTCCCCACCGAGCCCTGAAATTTCTGAAGGATGAAGACAAAGGGCTAGTCTGTGGAATGAAGATAAAGATTTTGCCGGTGAAGGGGTTTAACTGGCCTTATTATCAACGGGAAGCTGTCAGAACTAGCTGGACCGGTGTTTAAGCTATACTCCCGCCTTTGTTTTGCATTGGTTTGGTAATGCCCCTTGGCTGCACTCTGTCCCTGGGCTGCATTCTTGTGCTGTGATGAATGTAGCTCAGCCTTTGGAGCCCAAAGCAGAGGCTTGTAGAACAGTTGTGCTGAAGGAGCAGCTACTCCTAAATAACCAATGTGTGAATAGTTTCTTTCCATTCAAGGCATGAACAATATGTTTCGATTCAATGCCTTGGTATGTTAAGCTGCCCTTGTTGGCTGTTAGAGTACTTCATTAAAAGACTTCAAATCATTTAATCTCAAAACCTTTTGAAAACAGAATATTATATGTAAGTTACAATCATGAGTCTCCTTGCCCAGCAAGAGGTGTGACCATGAAGTTAGCACGTACTTTTATCAAAGGAACAGTACTCTGCTCTGCAAAGTACATCCAAGCAGACAAAGGTCTCAGGAATTAAGGTTCCTTACAAACCAAACTGAGCTCTGTAGAGCATTTTATAGAGCATTTTCTACAGGTTGACTAATACCAGGAAAGATGTGGAAGAGCACTGGCAAACAAGAACAGATATAAACACTACCATAAAAAGAGAAACTAACAGCCCCCAGATGAAAAGAAGAGTGAATGACTTTCCTGTGAGTGTGTGTTTATTGATAAGCTCTGCCCACAGATTTTAAACTATTAAAAGCATTCCTGCTCACACTTCACAATAAAAGCAAAACCTTTAGAAAGACTGATAGAAAGGAGCTCTTGATCCTTACAGTGGTCCACCTTTCCTCTGATGAGAAAGCTAAACTTAATAGAAGCCATAGAACAGCTCAGAGCATGAGAATAAATCACTCTAGTGCAGCTCTGCAGAGACATTCTCAGCTTGAGTCATACATGAAAAGCACAGGGGACTTTTTTTTTTCAATTGTCAAATTGAAATTTTCCAGATCCTGGGTTAATGACTTTCATCTAGCTATCACCATTTATTAGTTACTTGGCTACATAGGAAATGTAATTTGGCCAGATCCACATAACTCTTCTGGTATAAGAAAAAAATATTTACTGAAGTATTTCATTAGTCTGATATTTCACCTCTTACTGAAACAGAACAATGTTTCATAGAGAGTTTGAAAATAAGCTCTTTACCAAAGTTTGTTGTGAGAACATGAACAGAGTGATGTCCAAAAGACAGAAAAAGCAGCCGGCAGTGGTTGATACCTGAATTTGCCTCTCCTGGTCTATCCACCCTCTTGCTAGTTAAACACAGCTACAAGCGGCAGAGTGAAAAAGGCAGATGGAGAAATTCATGGCACCCTGAAAATGACCAGAGGTTCAGTGGTGTTTCTCCTGTGTAATGGCTTTGTCTCAGAAGCACAAGTTTTCTACCATCTCTCCAGTTTCAGTCTGATTGCCTGGAGAGTAGGTGTAACATCCTACCCTGTGTCTCTGTGTTTGCTTGTCTTAGGGAGGAATATTCCACTCTCTCAGGTTTTACGTGATAGAATAGGTTTCCAATCTGTGTTTTACTTCCTGCATGAATTCCTACAGTGTTCTCGTGCATAATTATTGTGATAATGGAGTGAATTATAACATGGATTGACGATCGCCCACTCTGATAATTATCAATTCTAATATTTCCAGGACTGGATAGCCTCTAGCCTCACAAAGTTGGTAAGATACGGCTGAGATACTTTTTTAGGAACTGTAATTATGTATGCTCTAACTCCTGGACTGAACCAAAACTGCTTACCACCCTTTTGGACAGGGCAAAACTGAGTTAGAAATTCATAGCCAAATAAAGCAATAAAGACTGGTCTAATCCACTGTGATCCTCAACAGTTTTATCTGCTGGGACTCTCAACAGTTTTATCTCTTGGGATATACTGGTTTTACTTGTTATGGAGTCTCTACCATGCTGTAAATAGCTGTATGGATACCCAACTAAAATTCACTGGGGTGTCAGTGTCCATCTGGATGGTCTGGATTTTAAGGGCTTCAGGGACATGTTGCAAATGAAGAGCTTTCACCTGCTTACCAGCTTCAGAAACTATCTGGTTTTCTGATTTGATTAAATTCCTTATTTGGTTGCAGCTATTTGGTTATCCAATGTATTGATTAGGTACGTTGCAGTTTTCTTCCCTCTGAAGGAAACCCTTTCACCTATACGAAAAACTACACTTGGAAGGTGAATGCACAGCTGCCTTGCTCTCAGACTGAGGAGTTAATTCCCGCTGTCCTCCCTGTCAGATAGCTGTGAATTCAGCTCTTACCATGACTTGCCTAGAAGTGGAGGTGCCTATTGCAGATAAGGCCCATAAAGCTCACACAAATTAACTTTTACACATTCCTTCTCCTAGCTGATTCACCCCTCCAAGAATCCAGGCTTCTCCCAGAGCAGATTGCCTGTTCTACTGCCAAAGCACAGCCCTGCTCAGATTTATAAACGAATCAAATGAATACATTTATGGAAAATTATTGTTCTGCCTGTGTAGGCTTGATTGGCAGCTCTGGAAACTCAATTTCTCTGGCTGCAGAGTCAGTATTTCTTAACAAGCAGTGGCTGTAACCCCAAGCTGTCTCTTAACATAGCCCAGTACTGACCAAGGAGGTAGCAAGGGAAGCTGACTACTCTTCGTCCTCTCTCTGAGACATTAAAGGAAGATGCTAATTCTTGGTGCTTTTGGTAGAAAACATGCTTGTCCCCAAGAATAGGTCTTAAAATAAGAATAAGAATAGAGGATCTACCAACATTATGCAAAAAGCCCAAAGCATCTGATGCAGGCTTTATATAAATGGCACTTACCACTCCTAATTAGAAACAGACTTTTTAGCCCAAACTGCTAAAAAAACCTCTTCAAAACCACTGCTTAAAAAATATCAAAATCAATGCTCAGTAAAAATTTTTGCATTTAGAGATAAATAGAAACATATATACACATATATAAAAACAGAAAAAGAATTCGTATCATGATCCTTATGGTCCTAAGATCCTTATGGTCTAACAAGACTTTTATTTCTCTTTACTCCACTGATAAAATTCAATGCACAATTAAGTGCTCAGATACAGTAATATTAATGGAGTGATGTTACTTTGGCTGTCTCTCTGGTATGCTGGGCATAGCCCCCCTCAAAACAGGAATGCAGGAAAAAAAACACGTGTAGTTTTTCCACAACCTTTTATGGGGGCTTTTATATAAATATCTGCCCTTGGAAACAGGTTTTCAGTTTGAGAGAAAATTCCCTGCACAACTTGTTTGAATGTAAATCACCACAGAAGAAAATATCTTTTAAGCTTTTAAATTCCTTAATGTATATGTAATACAGGAGATATGGGATAAAGGTGACAGAAAATTATTATGGGAAAATATTTTACATCAAAGATAAATTTAGCAGTTCCCTCACTTTGTTAGGATAAAAATCTTTTCTGTCAATAAACAGTGATGGTAGCAAAATAGCATTTGGCACAGCTCGCTTTTCCTTGTTTTTGTGTGGTAGGAAATTCTCTTTAAAATTAGAGAGAATCTCTGGATGCAGACTGTGGGTTTACAAAAGCATAAAAGCTCATTTACAGATAAACTAATCCACTGAGTCAGATAAATAAATAAATAAATTAGTATAGCTCTGTCCACATCAGTGTAATTCAAATCTGAATAAATGGATGATAAAATTGGTTTTCAGTCACAAGAAGGTTAGATTTCAAAAGAATAGGCCACCTACGAAATTCTTTTTAAGAACGTTATCTCTTGATTTTCGTCCATTGGGTTGTAATTCTTTTTTGAATGTCTTTCCCTGAGAGATGTATACCTTGCTCCAGCATCTTCTAAATGTTTCATTTGATAATTATCTTTTTTTACAAATTAAATCCATGAACTTAATCTTTACTGTTTGAAATTAAAAATAATTATGCAAGACTGAAAAGCATTGAAATTTTAATTGGACATTATGTTATAGAAGGAAAAACCGATGATGACAAAACTTTTGTTGCCTTATATTTTTGCAAAAAAAAAAAGAATCTTTGCACGTGGTTTTTAAATTATTCAGTACTGATTTTCCATTCTGTGCCTTCTAGCACCCAAAGATAACAAACCAGCACACTTGCCTAATAGATTAGAGAAAAATACAGTTTAGTTAAGGAAATAGATTTCAGTTTCATGTTTCACAGCAGCGAGAAACCATTTCTTTATAGACTCATTACTGCAGTTCTGGATTTCTTTTTGGTTAAAGACTCGAATAGCAAGAAAGTAACTACACTGTGGTTCATCCATGTACTGACTGGTGAGTGAGTTGAGATGGGTGGAGTTGTTTGAAAGCACTAAGAGGACTATTTCTTAGATTTGATTATCAACCCTAAATCTGATTCCAAAGATTCAGGACCTCTCTGTATTACAAAAATAATGATATCTTATGGAAATTATTATCTGTTTCTTAGCATAATGGTCCAATCAGACACAGGTTTAAGGGTTAAACACACGTTTTAAAACACAATGCAATCTTTTTGAAGGCACTTGGTAAGGTTTTTCTCAATGAACAGCTGTGCTAGATTCAGGCTAATGAATAAGGGAGAGTAAATTATATTTTGCTCTTTGACTACATGAAGGGCTCCGCTGAAATAAAACAGCCTTGTACAATTCAAAGCCAGTGTAAGGAAAAGGAAGACTCCAGGGCTTCATTTACAGTCTTTGAGATCTGGTGCAAGTAGGTGGATCTGATTTTTCTCTCAGGTGACTTCTTCAGAGTTATTTAAATCTGTGCAACAGGAGGACAATACAATGGCTTGTCCCCACTTCGAAGAATAACAAAGACCACTTTGATTTGCAGAACTGTGAAGTTTGAGTTCAAGAGGAAAGAATGGGAGTCACCTGGAGATGCCCTTCAATCTATAGGTTTTCTGCACATCCTTGCAAATCCTTGCCATGAGCAAAGACACATTTCACTAGACCACTCTTGCAAAGAGTATTTTTAAACCAATAATGTTTTAGTACTTATGCTCTCTTACACCTTGCATGATTGAATGGCTCCAGTGAGGACTCTGCTCTCTGTGAGCTGTGATGGATTGCGCAGCAGAGAGACTATTGCTTTCTCCTAAGGAAGGTAGAAGAGGAAAACTAAGGGGAGAGACCTCACTAAAGTCTACAACTGCCTCATGAGGGGAAGAGGAGGGGCAGGCACTGATCTCTTCTATGTGGTGACCAGTGACAGGACTCAAGGGAATGGCCTGAAGTTGTGTCAGGGGACATTTAGGTTGGATATTAGAAAAGGGTTTTTCACCCAGAGAGTGGTTGGTCACTGGAACAGGCTCCCCAGGGAAGTGGTCACAGCCCCAAGCCTGAGAGCGTTCAAGAAGCATTTGGACGATACTCTGAGGCACATGGTGTGAGATGGGATGGTCCTGTGCAGGGCCAGGAGTTAGAGTCAGTGATCCTTCTGGGTCCCTTCCAACTCAGCATATTCTGTGGATTTGCATTCCTCACACTAAGCACAGCTTCTGCACACTGTGCACTATGCACAGATTGTAGTCAATAAAGCCAGAAAAGGAGAATGTTTGCTACCATGAAATTATCCTGTCTAAAACAAAAAGCTCCATCATCTTACTGTGACATTTTTAAATATTGCAGTTTCAAAGTCCTCTATGGACTGAGATGTCAATAATGTTTTAGCAGCGACTGAAGTATTTGCTTTATATAGTGGTGTTTGGGCCAGTTTTGACAGAATTCTGCAACTACACTGAGAGCAGAACTTGTGTCTTTCTTCACTGCAAATACTTTGAAGACTACTTAATCATACTTTGAACACTTACAGAGGAGGTCTGTCCCCATTTGGCCAAAAGAGAATAAAGGAAACAGAAAAGTGCTCTGGTGATCTTAGAAGACAAACAGCCAGAACTCTCTTTTTTTCAGAGAAATCAAGTGCAGGATTTCAAGTCACAGATGGGACAGATGGGAAAAGGGCAAAGACAACCCACACATAGACCATAGTAAGTCACAGAATCATAGAATCATGGAACATTTTGGAAGGGACCTTAAAGATCATCTCATTCCAAATCCTCTGACATGAGCAGGGACACCTTCCACTAGGCTAGGTCACTCAAAGCTGCAGGAACTGCTAAGTGAAAAACAGGTCCTTTTATACTTCTACATCAGGTAAATTTACCATGGAAAAATTATCTCAAAAGGTTTTGAAAAGACACCTGAGCCAGGGTCTCGAGTCTGTAGGGCCCAGATCCAACCACACCAAGCAAAGCACAGCGAACAGGGTCAGGAATAATGTAGATGTAGGATCTCATGGCGTGTCTTCTCCTGCTCTGAGTTTAGTTCAGGAAAAGAGCCCTTTTTTTTCAGAACACAGCTTGGCCAGCGTTTGATGCTAGATCTTGTTCTTGATCCCTGGATTTTGACAGCCCATTCTTAGAGGGGTTTATCCTCTGCAGCTGGAACCACTGTCCCAGTTAACAACTTCTGGACTGGTTGGTACAAGGAGGTTCTGATGGCTTTGCTACTCTTATTGCTTGGGCAGCTGTGGATATTACATCTATGTTACTCTGCACACTTCACAGCCATATGTTCAAAGAGGGGACCTGAAAATGTATCTGAACAATTTCTAGGGAAGTTCAAGCTCTCCTTGCAGAGCACTGCCAGCTCAAGGATACTGGAAAACACATTTTTCATGCATATGTTTTTTATTAAATGCAGCTGTCAAAACAGAGCAGGGCTCATGTTCCTGAAAAGGTGCAGGGAAGAGAAGACAAATGGTTGGAATAAAGCAGGAATGTGCCTCCTCTGCCTAGGCAAAAATCACCACTTCTGCAGAGCCTTCAGGGCAACTTTTAAATGAGCCGGCTTAGGGACTAGTAGCTGTCTAGCTGTGGGATTTCAGTGAACAAACCCAACCAACTCCCCAGGGAAGCCAGTATTTGTTGCATAAACCACTTCTCTTGTCCCAAGACTGGTTAGCTCTGCAAAATCTGCGCCTTCCTGGTGCTGCAAAGGCACAACCCAAGACCAAAGCCTCACTCTTCTTGCCATGCTGCAGACAAGATGTTCCAAGTGTGTTGGCAGTGAACTTAAACCATTACCACAATCTGACAACACCTACCTCTAGGTAGTGCTGCAGTAGAATTACAAAGGTGAAAACAGCAAAAGCAAAGCAAGATTTTATTTTTTTAAATGATAATTTTCCTCTTATTCCATAGACACAGGTTCAGATTTTGTCCTCTGATCTACATGTGTGTTATGGAGGTGTTCAGCTGAATTTACAACAGTACAATAGCAGAATTTGGCTGTGATCTTCAGACGACAATATCAGTTAACAGACTTGCTTATGTCTTTGTAATTTATTATTTGGGTTTTCTATTAAGTTCCTATTCAACAAGGATAATAGTCTAAATAAGACGCAGTTGTGTGGCAACAGTGTACCAGATAAATTAAGCTAACTCTGGGTAATATCATGAAAAAATATGTGTTTATAGCTTGATGCCAGTTTCTGACTAATGCTTTTGTTTGTTGCTATAGCAAACCACACATGAATCTGATAGCCAAAAGCATGCTTATGACTAACCTTAGCTCTCCTGGGATTTAAAATACAGAATAAAAACAAAATCCCTAAACCACAACACACAATGTGAGGAGAACATGATAGGAAACACCTTTTTTGGCATGAGTTACCATGAACATTAAAAGAGAAGAACATCATGAGTGGAAAACATTAGGAAATGGGAACTGTGGGAATAACCGCCTTTAACCTATGGTGATTCAAACAGAACTTTTACTTCACATTGCAAAGTTGTCTGTGCAGCACTAGAGAATGTTGCAGGAAGTCCTGGCTGCATGTTAAGGGATGGAGTAAGCCTCTGAAATCTGGAGTAGCATTGTATCACAGTTTAAAAAATTCAGGCCACTTTACTTGAGATCATTTTTATACTCTGCCTTGACACCTAGGACACTGGTATTTGATAATTAATTTCTACTACCATTTGCACTTTGCAAGTTTCCAAGAGCCTGTCCCAAAAGTGACACCTCATTATGCTGTACAAATACACAATGGAGAACAATGCCTGTCCCAAAAGGCTTTCTGGCAAAGTAACAGAGAGAGACAAAGGGAGAGGAGGACGGACAGAGTGGAAAGCAGAGTGGTGATACAACTGCATCACCCACCAAATCAGAGCTTGAACACAGGTGTCTTGCACCCCAGTTCAACTGACTGGTTCAGGTTGCTAAATATGTTCCTGTGGGAAGAAGAATATATTATGTACCCTGACGAGGAGAGAAAATTGATACACCTAAAGTGACTCCTAAATTAGGACAGCTTACAACAAAGCTACACTATGCCAGGCAAAATTTATACTAGTGTTGCCCTGTCATTCTTAGTAACCTCTTTCCTTCACAGATTAAAAAAAAATAAGGGGGAATATTGCTGTAGAATGTATAGATCAGATCAGTTTATATTAATGTTTTCTATCAATATTAATTACTCTGGTTCTAGATTACATATTGCATCTTTATTCACAGATCTGTACTGTGCATAAAAGCACATGATTATCACAATTCATGGCAAGTTCCTCCATCATCTACACTGATGCTGAACAGAGTCTTGAGATCGTGTGCAGCTTTGTGGGAGGCAGGTTTGCTCGAGCTTTCGCATTCAAGGTATTTCCAAAAGGTTTCATGAAAGAAATCTTGACCCATCAGTACGACTATCCACACACTGCCATAAATGGAAGCTTACAAAAATTAGTAGGACTCAGATGATACCTGATGGTCATTTAGTGCCACTGGATGAAATCTGAAAGTATTGAGATTCCATTCTGTGCTTCCTCAAGTAAGACATCCGTTTGCCTCAGTGAAGCTGATACATGGCATATTACATTGCATTCATCTTGTAGTTCAGACTGCGCTATTGGCTGAGATCATCATTGATTTGATCTTGTAAAATCCAGCAAATAGCAAGCTCACAGCAAACACACCTGCATCCTTGTGAGAGTAAATACTTTCAGAAAAATATGCACGCATTTTGTAGATTAGCCATGAACTCCACTGCTGTACGCAGCAAACAGCATTAAGACATCTGTGTTGTATAAAGTGAGAAACAAAAGTAAATAAGAGATAGGCAGAAGTTTTCCAGCTATAGCCTAAGTATCACTGCAGGACTACAGAGCCATTGCTGGTGACATGCAGAAGGCCATATATGACTCTCTCTTTGCTTTTGCATTCTTTTCCAGTTCTTCATATTTGTCAGAAAATGCATCTCACAGAAAAAAAAAAGGAAGCTGGCAGGCTTCTTTCCTCCACACTAAGAACCTGAAAACAGCTTTGGGTACTGGAAGCACAGTAGAGACCATTTCAAAACAGCTACCTCATTCCCTGTGATTTATCCCAAAAGAAACTGCTCTTCCTTGGGAGTGCTGTAGCAAATGAAATACGAGAGCTTAGGTACAGGTTGCCAACCCAGCTCCAGCTCCAAATGACTTTTTGATCAGCAGTAGCACTGATTACTAGTACTTGTGGATATGTGTTTATGCAGGTGTGGTGGTACTTAATGAGCATTTTTTTTTGGGGGCTCTCAAAAGGCACAGCTACCCTTTAAACCCTCTGGGGAATCTGTCACCCAGATAGCACTACCTGGAA
The DNA here is from genome assembly GCA_013390005.1 of Calyptomena viridis. Lineage (NCBI taxonomy): Eukaryota > Metazoa > Chordata > Aves > Passeriformes > Eurylaimidae > Calyptomena > Calyptomena viridis. The sequence continues at coordinate 22,219 of WEIV01000086.1, forward strand.
CATAATAATATATGCCAGTTTGGCAACTGCAGCATGTTGGTCATGGTCACCAAGGAAGTCCCTGCACCTGCCCAGAGCACCATGTGAAACCAGGCGAGCACTCCCCACCTCACATCAGATAAGAGCAAAGCAAAAAAAAATTACTTGCTCAAAGTCACAAAGCAAGTTGGCAGCAGAGACAGCAATAAATTCAACCCAGATGTCCTGGATTCCACCTCCTCCCTGCACCATGCTGCCTCTCTTAGCTCAATGCTGGAAGGAAATGTTTTACATTTACTCATCCCTCCTCTTCCTTTGTCAATAGAAATTAAAGCAGGCATTTGACTGCCTAAGCCTTGAATACTCTGATGGTTTCCAAAGCTTGCAGCGGAGTCAGCCAACATTTCTATTGAATCCAGCCCTAATGGACAACTAGAAGCGATTCCTTTGCCAAGTAGCCTATCAGTGCAAAACTCATTTAAGCACATACAGCTTTTATATAGATATGCAGTGTGTATATGTGTGTGTATATATATATATATATATATTTCATGCCTTTGCAAAGAACCACTAATTACAAAAATACGATTTTTGTAACTGTGCTGGCTTTGGCCTGGGTAGAGTTAATTTTTTTTCATAGTAGCTGGTACGGGGCTGTGTTTTGGATTTGTGCTGGAAACAGTGTTGATAATTCAGGGATGTTTTTGTTATTGCTGAGCAGTACTTCCACAGACTCAAGGCTTTTTCTGCTCCTCACATCACCCCACCAGCAAAGAGACAAGGAGCTGGGAGGGGACACAGCTGGGACAGCTGACCCCAACTGACCACAGGGATATTCCAGACCATATGGCACCTGCTCAGCCTATAAAGCTGAGGGAAGAAGAAGGAGGGGGAGGACGCATTCAGAGTCATGGCATTTGTCTCCCCCAGTCACCATTATGGAGTCCTGATTTTCTGGGGATGGCTGAACATCTGCCTGCCCATGGGAAGCAGTGAATTAATTTCTTGTTTTGCTTTGCTTGCATGTACAGCTTTTGTTTTACTTATTAAACTGTCCTTATCTCAGCCCATGAATTTTTTCACTTTTACTCTTCCTATTCTCTCCTCATCCCACCAGGAGGGGAGTGATCAAGTTGCTTTCTGGGGCTGAGTTGACATCTGGAGTTAAACCATGACAGCAGCTCAGCCAAGCAGTGAAAAGACTTATCTACTACTGTAAAGAAAAGAGAATAAAATACTGCATCATGACTTTTTTAAGTATTGATTTAAAACAAGCCTCTATACCTTTTTACTTTGTTGAAAGGTAGGAAAGTCTGTCAGGATGTTGTTTATCGCGTTGAACATGCTCAGGCCTGCCGAAAGACTGATAGCTAATTAGCATTAATTTTCCATTTATTTAGTTTGTGAACAGAATATACAAATATTTTAAAATTGGTCATTAAGGTATCTATGGTGTCCGTGTGGTGGGTCATGTCCATACATTTTCCAAAAGCAACGTAAATCTCATTTCCATGGAATACATCATGTCCTGTCAGCAAAATATCTTTACTGCTGTCAGTCCAAGGCAAGGCAAGTCCATGTCTCTCTGCAGCTGAACACATTCTTACTTGCCTGTTTTTTCACTCTCAAGGTGAAATGCCATTACATTTTTCCTACCTGTCATCATAAAAATCCAGCTGGGATTGTAAGTGTTGTGCTGCTGTTCCTACAATTCCACTGCCAATGCACTGCTCTGCCTATTGAAGGTACTTCAGAGGAGCTGGGCAGAAATTAAAAAAAAATGCAGCATTTCACATTGTATCCTCCTCTTCTCCAAATACTTCAGGGGCATGACAGTGGGAACAAAAACTTTTGCAGCTGCAGGCTGCCTAAAACACTTAATTCCCTCATTTTTCTTGACTAGAAAATAAATGTCCTCCATATTTTGCATTCAGATGTCCTGTTAGAGGCCTCTGCTCCTCTGCAGAACAGCAGGAGGAGATCCCACAGATGGCAAGGTAACACTGCTCAAGACCTTATTATATATTTTTGTATTATGTGCCTCTACCAGGAGCACTTTCAAGAACCCACATACTGGATAAATGCATCCAGAGCTTTCCTCCAGCCAATAGGACTGAGAATTTCTGAGATCCTCTAGACAATGAAACAAAAATGCAGCCCAAAAAAGCCTTCCATCTTTCTCTGTAGAACTGTTTCCACTATTTCCTCATTACTGTCCCCTCCATTTTGCTCAACTTGCTTGACACAAAGCTTCTAAGCCCTCCAAGGCACACCTGGGCAGGAGCCTATATACACAGTGGGGACCTTAACCTATTGCTGCCAGACCAGCAGCAATAAATGACAAGAACAGATCTTGACAAACATGGCTGAGTTGTGCCATTTTTGTGCAACAACAGTAAGTTTGACAGATTTGAGCCTCCCTTCATGCCAGAGACACTGCTGTCTCCAGAGCAGGAAGCTCTCACTCCTTCTCCTCAAAGCTTTTGCAGCCAGGTCAAGGACATTGCTCCTTGCAGCAATCTGTCAGCTCCCAGCTCCCTTCCCCTGAGTGCACAGGCGCTGGCTGGTCTTGCCTGTAGCTCCAAGTGTGTCCAAGAGCCAAAACCTTATCACAGTCCATCTCTGTCTCCCTGCAAGAGCTGAGTTAGTAGAGGAGTTGGCGTGGTCTGCTTGTGCTGGTATGACAGCCAGCTCCTGTTTTGGATTAGAGGATGATGGTTTTCCCTCTCTCTACATCCCTTACTGGGCATTTAAAAGAGAAGGATTTGTGGGAAGAAGAAAACATTCATGATGGTTTTTCTACCTATTTTGCCCTCCCTTTTCTCTGGTGCAAATGCAAGCCCCAAGCCCATGGGCTGTATCTGTGTGTGTTGTCCAGGGGCCTGACTTTTCTCAGCCCACACCGTGAAATAACAGTGTGATTGTGGAGAGGCGTTCAAGCAGCACCTGAGTTTACCTGCAGTTCTCCACACAGAGGACTGCTTGCAGAAGACCAGTTTTCAGTGCATGTCACAACTTGGGAGAGCATTGCAAAAACATAGCTTCCCTGACAAACGTCAGGGTGGAGATCTGCTGACTCCAATCCCCATCTTTCAAAGCCGGGCAGAGACTAAATGTGAACCAGCAGTAAGCCCCAGACACAAAGGAGTGCAAATAAATTAATAAAACACAGCTGAGAATGGTGGGGGCAGCAGAAACACCCCAACCATTCCAAGGACTGCTGTGAGTCTCACTGCTGATGTGCAACACGGCTCGGCAGTACCAGTGTTTCATGCAACAACACTGAGGAGACATTGAGGAAACAACAAGGGGTTTCCTACAAGGGGGCAAGGAAGGGGTTTTGCTGCACAAGGTTGTCTCTCCCACACTGGTTTTCACTGGTCTGTGGCCAGACGTGTCTGTGTGTGGCCCTGCTGGCTGCTCTCTCAGTGCCCTTGAAAAATAATCCAAAATCACTGGTTTTCTTTCCATGTAATTTCCTTCTGTCCCTGTTCTGGGGTTGTCTTTTGACTCCATCACAGCACCCTGAGGGTTTGCAGGCACCTTTAGGCAGCCTTGCTGAGGCAGCAGGCTGTGGCAGCAGGACGTGCTGTGAGTTCACCTGTCTTTTTGCCAAAGTATCTTCAATGCTGCCTCTGCCTAGCAGACTGATCCCAGAGATACCATCCTGCAAAGGACTTCAAGGTGGGCCTGTCACAAATTTCCTCCCCAGGTGCTGTATGAATTCAAACTTTTTTCAGAATAAAAGTCTAAAAACCGAAAATAGGAAATCAGATTCTTTTCACAGGGTTTTCCTACCCAAGCCTTGCCATTGGCTAAGGTCCACATCCAACAAGTTAATCTGACTCAGCTACTTCAACCTCTGTGTTTTAGAGCACCTTGTGTCCCTCCAGTGATGAGTGCCCTGAACACCCCTCCCAGCACTGCCCTGCTGTGCTGAGCTCCGTTTGCCTGCCTGCAAACACACAACCTCCTGCACCACCACCCATCAGCTCTGCCATCTGCCTGCCACAGCCTTCTGTACTGCTGCACTGTGCACTGTTCTCCTGGACAAGCCATGGTTCTATGCTGAAAGAGAGGAACTGCAGCATTTTTAAATCGACAGGCAGTTCTGAATTGGTACAACAACATGCTCTGGAGCCCATGGGTTGATGGACATCATCTTACGAGGCACTGACTGATGTACAGCAAATGCTGCTGACACATGTACACATTCATGATGGCCCTAAAATGACAAAACACTGCAGCCCTCCAAACAACATTCGTGCTACCAGATTTCTCCTACTAAAGCTGCTGCGATCCTGCCAGTCTGGGATTTTCCAATATCCTCTGAGCAGCCTGACTTCTGAACAGGGATATCCCATGTATCTACCTACCTGCCATGCTCCCAGTATTGCTGTGCTCAGCAACAGAAGGGGAAAAAGGGTCCAGGTCTCCAGGAGGAGCCCCATGGCCTAGGGCTGACCACCTGGTTGGGATGTGAGTGGTTCTACATGACCAGGACTGTTTGTCCATGGCAGAAAAGCAGGAAGAGGGCGAAAGGGAGAGAAGGAGGGGGAAGCACTGGGCAGAGCTCCCAGGAAAATGTGCTGTGGACAGTTTGTTTGGGCTCCTGGAAGATTCCTGATGGCTGCTCTGATCTCTTCATCATGAGATCTGGGGATGATTTGTTGTCACATGCTCTAAGCACCCTGTTTTCTTTCTAGGAAAAAGGCTGATCTATTTAGGAGAGATTACCTTCACACTTGAGCTTATCTGCAAGTACTAGGCTCATTCTCTGGCCTTTAAGGTTTATTTAGACTAAGTAAGGTTTATATATTTGGTTGGTGAAACATGCAATGTATACATTATAATTATGTAGTTAATGCACTAATCTCTGTGATGAGCTTTCCTGGCATAACCCAGTACGGTTATCCAAAAGCTTCTTTTTAATCTCTGAGGAAGAATAATTTTAAGAAGAAAAACGCAATTTCTCCTGTTATCTCTATACAAACCCTTTCATTCACAGATTGCTCCTAAACTGACTGAAGCAGTGGTTAAATCCACTGTGAACACATAATCCAAATACAGACATAAGATCACAGTGCCATTACTAAATTAATTCCTTTCATAGCAGTTCTGTGGGGGTCCTACCTCCATCCAGCTCTGTAGATCACTGGAATGTCCCCTCATAAATACCTGTGTGCATAATAACTTTCAAAGTCGGTTTTATACCACCTACATAGTCAATCATTTCTATTCCAACACAAGCCCCCCAAAAAGCAGACTGGTAGCAGAGCCTAAGAATGTATTACCTGTCATGACCACTCAGTCTGTTCACAGAAAGCCTGAGTAGCAAGTTGGCATCATAACTGCATGCATCATTGCCTTCGTAGCCATCCATCACCATAAACCCAAGTGCTGCATGTAGTCATTCTCATGTGAAAATACCCAGTTTGCCTCCAAAATGGGCCCTTACTCGTTATTTAGGCACTGAGTTGTCTGAGCTATTTATTGTGCAAACAATTTTTTTCTCATAATAAAGTCCACTATATGAAAAAGTCAACCTTAGGGAGTGTGAGGACACAGTTCATATAAAAATCAATGCAACCTTTCACTGAAGCATAAATCAGATCAGCTCCGACATATATGAAAATATTTGGGGAATGCTTAATGACATTTTTGCGTTCATGTAAATTATGTGCTTTTGGCTGATTTTAGAAGCAGAAAGAGGGAAAGCTCATCTCATACCAGGAAACATCAGCAACTGAGGCCACTACCTTTCTCACGATACTTTCATAGATCTTCATCTCATCCCTTCCAATAAACCCACTCACACAGAATCATTTATATTGGAAAGATCTGCTAATCTTTTTGAGGTTCACTAAAAGCTGATTTCTCACTCATTTTCAAAATAACAATGCCTAATCCCACTCAGACATTTCCCCCCTTCAGAATATAATGCAAACATAAGTTAAAGCCGCTCTTTCTGCATAGAAAAGTTACTATCCCATTTAATTTTTGCTCCTCCATGCATGTCCTTTGAGTTTCTTCTTCAGGTAATTCCAAAATTACCATTTTGGAATTAGCTCCTCCAAGTAACTGCTAGGGCCAGTTCTTTGGATTACAAACAGAATTACAGCAGGCAAGGAAAAGACCCTGCATGTACTAATTTTAAAGGAAAAGGAGAGTGGTGTGCCTGGCTGACAGTCAAAGTTCCAGGGGCTCAGGTAAACCACAAGTAAATGAAGAGGGGACCTGTGGAAAGCTGAATGACTCTAGCTTTCTAGGGCTGGTATGGAGTATGGGAATCTTAGGAAAAATGGGGATGCCTGGACTCATAAAATGTGTGAACTTTCAAGACTCACTGCAAGGTGGAATATTTTATATCTATAATAGTTTTATTAGACTATTTAGCTAGGACTTGCAGAAATGGAAAGAAATATGTACAGTTTAAACCTTCACTTTTCAGTCCCGGTTGACTGAGGCTGCAAACATACCATTCTTCAAGAGGAGAGAAGTAGGAGGTCAGTGGGCAGGTAGAAAGGTATTTAAAATCAGAGGGTTGCATGGATAAGAGCTGCTCCTCTGACTCTGTGAATGTCAGGCACAGACCACCGCTATCAAAATTAAGTGGTGTTTGTTCTCTTAACTACAGAGAAGAAACAACGTTTGCCCAGCAGTGAAGAGCAGTTACTGTGGCTTTGGAGTCTTAAGCATTTATCAGCAGGCTTGGAAATCATATAAACCTTATCTCCTTGTTTGTGTTTTTTTGAAAAACAGATAACTTTGCTCTCTGAAGACACTCCTATCTTTATTGGGCAGATGAAGTGGGCTTGGTGCCTGCTCTTTTTCAGGCACTCTCATTCCTGCTCCATGGAATTCTGCTGGGATTTGAGCTGTTACCACGGCCTGGAACTCACTCCCTGCAGAGCTGACATCCCTAACTGATGGGTCCTCCATCAGTTATCTTGGCCTATTCATTACCTACATGCCATAGTAACCTTAACATATTTTGACTTGTTCCAATCACTCTGGATTACACATTTGGTCAGATTTGGATGGTGAACCCATGGTTTCCCCTTCTCTGACAGAAAACTGTAGACTCATTTTTTGTAATAAGTCAGAGGCTACTTTCAGATACTTGGCTACCTATAGTCTCCTTTCAGGAAGTAAACATGTTGGTGGGAAGTATTTAGTACATGAAAGGTCCTCCCATAGCATGAAGTTTTGTTTTCCAATATAAAATAATGAAGTCCAGCCTTGAATCTGAAATCTGGAGTGAGATGAGCAAACATATGGATTTAGCAAATTTCCCTTGGTGCAGCCATAATCCTCCCATACCATGGCTAGGCACAGCTGCCAGTCATTCAAAGGACCTTTCTTACCACAAGAGTGTTGCCTTGATTTCCTGGCAACCTAGTCTTGGTAGGGTTTAATTTAGTTCCACTGGGAGCTGAATCCCCTACACTGCTCAGTACTGCTCCATCACTTGGCTGTGGAGGGAAAAGCCTGCTAGGCAGACTGGAAGTTACAGCTAAGGGAAGCAGACAAGGCAGCAGTTGTTAGCTGATGTTGTCAGGAAAACAGTTTTTTAGTGCACTAGGGGTCAGGGACGTGGCAAACTGCCTGAAAGCAAGTGCCTGCCCTTGCTGGGTCTGCCTGTGCTGGTGCAGAGGCCCAGGTTCCCTTCTTGTTCAGAACAGGGCTAATGGTGAGGCCTTTTGCAGCCTTACTGGTTTGGATTGAACCTGCAATACAGAGCCCAGAAACATAATGAGATGTTTCTCCTAAGGTGAAAACCCTTTTTTTATGTGCATATTTTCCTGTTCCCTTAGGTAAACGACATAATAGAATGCAAAAATGGCTAGATGTAAAAAATAAATTGAATCTATTTGCCCAAATATTTACTCAAATTATAAGCTTTCACACCTTTCAAATACACTTGCCTTATATTCTGATTATTTAGGTCTCCGAATGACAAGAACCCTGGGAATTCCTCAATGTTTTACACTTGCATAGGATGAACTGACTTCTTTGCCCTAGTAGAAAACTTGAGGAATAAAACCAACCCAAAGCTCTATGTATATTCAGAGGTTCAAACCAAGTGAATCTACATTCCTGTGGCTTCATACAAGACATGACACTTCAGTAAGACCCCAACTGTAGGCCCTGCTCCCTCCACTCCCAGTGACAACGTTACGTGAAGTGCCTGTGAAGTTCATAGTGTGGCTTCATGGAGAAGGGCGCCTCCGAGCATGGGGCACTGAACCCACTGAAGCCAAGAGGAGGTTAACTCAGATCACAGCTATTCCCATAACCATGTATTACAGACTGTTGGATTTTGTTTCAGTGATGAGCTTCAAGTACAGCCAAAAGCAAATAGAGGCACGTTGACCTCATAGTTTTGTGAATACAGATTGAGCGTCCAAGACAATTAAAACCAGAGAATACGTGCCATCTCCAAACCCCTGGCGAATCACTGCCAGAAGTTACCGCTGCCCCGTCCGACTGAAAAGACATTAACACCCGCTGTAGAGGGGGTTGGAAGGCAGCCATCCTCGATGGATTGCTTATGAGCACTGACTAGAGTCAAACTGACTTCAGTCAGAGATTTACACAAGCCTCATAATCTAATAGTAGAGTTTACTTTACGAGAGTGCCACACCAAAGATAGTAAAATGCAGTTTTAGCTAACAAATCGACATGCTTCCACAGAAAAGCTACAGCCATCATGGAGCATGTCAGCACTGCAGAGCGCCTGGCACAGATTTACAGTTTTCAGTTTATTGCTGAAGAGTTATTGCTAACTCCATTGTTACAGACTTACTGCAATTAAAAGTTCCAGTCACACTTATCATTTTTAAACATAGCTAATAAAACCCAATAAATTCTGAGACGTTATAGGTTTTACCATGCTGTTAAACATCTGAAACCTTTTTATGCTGGACTTTCAACCTATGTTAGGATAGATTTTGGAAGTAAATTGACTGTTGTAAGCTGCTTTACTTCTGATTTGCTTGGATCTGCAAAAACTTACAGTTTTTATTATAGTAAGAGATATAGCAGGGCAATACTTAGATGTTTTCCCTCATGCATGCAACAGGTGATCCTAAGCTAAATACTGTGTCTCTTACAAGTCACCTTCCAATGTTCCATGTTTCTTGTGTTATAAATTTTAAAGAGTAAGGGTTATTTTTGTTGTAGCAGTGACTTTTGGTCTTCTCCCTCACATGAGTAATGTTTTCCCTCTTTTCTACCAAAACTTTAAGAAAATGCACTTTTCATTTTCTCTACAGGTGGCTACAGATATAAATTCTACTTCTGATCATCTGTATTCATGTGTTCAGAAACATACTAGGGTACATGGATGGGGCACAGAACCTAGACAGGTGGACAGAATAATTTTACCCTGAGTATTTCCCACCACTTTGAGAACTAGCCTCGACAGCCTCACAGTGAACACTTACAGGATCCAACTTCTACTGACAAGGTTATGGATCTGCTTTTTAAATGCTTCAAGGTTAATCTTAGTTTCAAATTCCATGAACATTCAGAGATCCTAGTGCCAAGTCAGTATACTTTGAGATATATATATTGCGAATGGTATCTATTGAGATATAATATCCACACAAATAGAATTCCTCTTGTAGGAGGACAGATACTATAAAAATCCAAGCATATCTAAGGCAAAAACAAATAACAGAAAACTCATATTCATCAGAAACCAACCTCACTGTAAGAAAATTGCTATTTTCACCCTGCAGTTACTAGAACAACTGGGACTGGCTCTTTGCACTTACAGAAGTGTTTCGCTATCTTTTAGACCGTCCGATGGGTTAAGTATACAGACAGAGGAAGTATGAAAAACAACGCGGATGATCTGGAATAGAGATTACTGAATGGAGGGGTGTGTATAGGACTGAGAATCAACATCCCTCTGAAAGCTTTGGGAGGCTTAATGCACAAGCTTGAAACTCCGGGGTTAAAAATGTGGATCAGAAACTTTTATCAGGCTGAACACATTTGTTCATCTCTGATCTCACCTCTTCCCATTCTTTTCCATAGAAAGAGGCAAAGCTTTATGCCAGGTGGGATGCACCTCGGTTGAAGTTGTGGGCACTCTTCTCTCCCCAGAGGCATCGTTTAACACACAGCATCTTCAGGTTTCACGTATCAAATACAGCAGCTGGGAACATTATGTTTTTACAATCAGAAAGTCCAGTTTCTGTATCAAAGGACGCAAAAAATGCACACGCCCACATCTCTCTGCATTTTTAAAAGCCCATCATCTACGGCAAACTTGTGCAATCTGCATCAGAGATTTAAAAGAAAGAAAGAGAGAGAGGTTTTTCTTTTAAGAAAGAAAAAACTTACCAAAAATAACTGAAGTTCTCTAAAGTTGCCCTGAAGTTGAAATAGCCCAGAACACCAGTGCAGAGCCTGCCTTAAACTCACTCTCTTTCTCACTCCCCCTCTCCAGCAATTGGAAGGAGGGCTGTGCAGAAATTCAGCAAACAATTTTCCTTCTATGTCGACCGGGGCGTTCCTCTACGGGCAGAAAGGGGATGGCTAAGCCTGGGTGAGGCTCGTTGCTCTCCCCAAACCAAAGAGCACTGTCGCAGATTGCACAGCCTGTGAAATCCAATCCCTTTCTCTGCTCAGGCAACAGCTGTACGTCTTCAGCTGAGGCGGGAGCAGCGGAGAGACCCTGGGCTTGTGGCTGCTCGGGCTTTCCATGCTGGGGGACGCAGAGGAATGGGGGTACACGGGTTTCCGTAAACTCCGTGTCTTCTCCCAGTTTACTGCCTGCAGCCACAGGCACGAGAGTACACAGGGTGGGGATGCGGGGCAATTTCCGCGGGACTGAAAGTATATGGGATGTGGGCGCCCGCGCAAAACAAACATCTCTTTTCCTGAAATTCATTCCCAGCCTTGCTTCAGGACATAACTGAGTAATTAACGCTGTACGTATTAGTAAATTCTCATGCAGCCATGCACACACACAGGATGCAGTCAGTCAGCCTGTCACAACAGCGCGGTTCAGACGGGTTTCAAGGCTGTTCTAGTGTCCTCTTTATGTCCGTTTTTCCTTGTCGCTTTTAGTCAGCTGTTTAATTCTTTCCGAAAAAAAAACCCGAATGCTGAGCTGACAGTCCTTACACCAAGTTACGGTGGCTGGCAGGGTGGGAGTGCCAGTATCCTTAGTGCTGCCTTCACTGTGAGTCCTGATACTCTACACTTAAGAAAAGCTGCTCAGCACGAGCAGAAATGGATTTATGAAAATTGCCAGCCCCTCCTCTCACCTGTTTCTATTTCTCCACCCCATGTAAAGGAAATAAATTTATAATACAGCTGATTCCCCCCACTGATCCTGTGACTCCTCCTCCCTGAAGCTTTAAAAATCGCAGTAACAGATTTCAGTCCCGGTTTCCGTGTTCCACAGAAGCATTTGGCTGCTGGTTTGCACGCTGTCAAATAGGGGTGAGGTGAGAGAGGGCGAAAATACAAACAACACTTAAGTAGCCCTGGGAGTGTCCTGCAATCGCTCCGGCTATTTTGCCAACACCCCAGAGCAGGTAAAAAACACATCAGCCAAAGGAAAAACCCTGTGTTTACATAGCACCCTTGTTTCATGTCGAGGCAGATGCTGTCCTGGGGATTTTTATGTTGTTGGCCCTGAATAGGTTTTGATACATGAAATTCTGCGGATGTTGGATTTCTGGACCCAAGTTTAAAATGGGCACACATAGTTTCTACACAGGGCATGTGGAAATTTGAGAGGTAAAACTGAGTGTATGACTGTTTCTATCCTATGCGGGTAATTAACACAGGCATTTTATAAAAGCTGGATCTTAACTACAGTATTTATATTAAAGCCAGTTCTGTAATTTGTGCAATTAATGTATACTATTATAACTAATTATACATTATATATTTTTATAGAAGATCACATATATAACTTAATACAGAAAACTGTATATAATTTAATTAATATATGCAATTTGTCAGCATACGAACTCAGTAACACGTTATAAATTGTATTTATTTATTATATTATTCTATTGTGTAGCTATATAAAATATATAATATATAATCACATATAATATGAGATTATATACTATACATATAATAATATATAATTAATAGGAATACGTTGTGAAATACTATGCAGCTCATATGCAACCTCCATCTTCTTGTAAGTGTGGCATCCACATCAAGAAATTAAAAAAATAGGTTGGCAGTAGCCAATGCAGGAAGGTAAGGCTGTGGGGGAGGAAGATGAGGCAACGGGACTGCATCAGTACAGGGGATGTGAGACTCTTCAGACTCTTCACATGTAAGTGTTCAAGATGAGGTTGGATGGGGCTTTGAGCAACCTGGTCTAGTGGAAGATGTCCCTGCCCATGGCAGGGGAAGTTGGAACTGGATGGTCTTTAAGGTCCCCTCCAACCCAAACCAATCCATGACTATGTTTCAAGCAAGACGTCCCTCAGCTGCCTCAGGGATGGAGGTGACCAGAAGCAATACAGGCTTCCTGAGGTGTGGTCAACAGCAGCAAAGTAAACTGAGATGGCTGGGAACAGGAACAAGACTTCTAATAGATTTTGCCTTGTTCTGCTGCCATGAAGGGAAGTCTATCCCTGGTCTTTAAGACCATACCAAGGTCCAGCCGTTCTGAACCATCTTTCAACGTCTTGACAAACAACATATATTTTTAGAAACAGACATGCAAAACAAGAAGCCCAACCTACATCAAGGATTGATGTGGAGTCAGCTCATTTGGATGCAGAAATCTGGCTCCTACCTCCAAAGCCAGCAGTGCCAGCAGCAGCACTTCAGCAGGGCACAGGCTGTGGGGTAACAGCAGCAGTGTGCTCCATTCCCACTCAGGGCTGTATTTCAGCTGTCTTTGTTGAATATATGGATGGGCACTGTTTTGATCTTTTACAAACTTTGAAAGCCCACATGAGACAAACCCCAGCTAAGTTGAGAGAAACCAACTGTTTTTTCCATAAACCTGGAAGAAATGACTATATTATTTTTCATGGTATTGGGAAATCTACATTCATTGTTGTTTTTTTTCAGTTTCATCTCGGAACTGAAGATGTAAACCTGAAAGTCTGAGCAGTGCCCTGCTGCTGTAACCCCAGGGTAGACAACAACAACATGGTGCAGTTCTGTGATTATCAAATTATTTTAAAAATATTTGACTGACAGGAATGCATAATGCTCACGTGCATTATTTTTCAATATTTATGAAATCCACTGTTCCTCTACTGAGCTATTAAAAAAAAATACTATCGGACTGATAATTTCCAATTCTCTGAGTGATTCCAGCAGCACAGAGATGACTCATTCAGTGGTTATACTCCAAATAGCCCTTGTATTTACTCTTCTTGATAGACATCTAAATATTAAAAGATGAATCTCTTTGAGTTATGCTGTGGCAATATTGAATATTCCTCTCTGCTCTATTGCCTTGTCAGGGAGCACCACTGTATCTCACATTTCTCTACCCACCTATAATCCCATTTCCCAACTTCCCTGTATTACAAAGTTGTCTTTACTCTGTTCACAGGTAAGACTGAGAACACAGGATCGAATGACACAAGCTTTCTTTTACTCGTGTTATTCACACCCTGACCTGTGAGTGGACTGATGTTAGACTTACACATAAGGGTGTGCTGCTTTACTAGTAATTGAAAAATGAGATGAAAAACAATGGGAATTTTCTTGTGTTTTCTTTGGCCCAAAGAGAGAGAGACAACATGTTCCCTGAGATTATACTAAAACATGCTCTGAAACACAAATTCCTATGGTTTAGCGTGGAGGATGCAAGGGTGATAATTTCTATTCTTTTTCCTGTGTAGCAATTATGCATCTTTAAATATTTGAGGGAAAAATATGAAGCCACAAATTTCCACAAGTAAACAACACTGGGTTGCAGAGAAGACCAGCTAAAGAAAGCAAACTTGTCTGCACAATTCAGAAAGGAGTTAAAAAATTGAGGACCTCTAGTTTAAGGAGAAATAGGCTGCCAAGAGAAGAAACCACAGAAGAAAGAAAAAGAAAGGGAAAACCAGGATCAGTGTGAAGATCATAAAGTCATAGAATTATCAAGGTTGGAAAAGACCTTTGAGGCCATCCAGTCCAACCTAAAACCCAACACCAACCCTTCATCTAAACCATGGCACTAAGTGCCTCATCAAGTCATCAAGATGTAGAGGAGTAGATGGAATTGAATATCAGACTGATAATGAGAGGAATGAATGGATATCTGTGGAGTGATTTGGCCTCCAACTCTCAGTTCAAGCCCAGAGAAAGATAAATGTAACATTAATCACCAATTTACAGACATCTCCTATGCTTTGTCTCCCATGACTCTGCATTTTGTTAAGACACAGTAATGTATATATTTATCTATTTTACAGTCATTGAGTTTGAACTAAAAAGGTATTTAAGCCAGCCACCTAAATTTCCTCTTAATTTCGTCTCTTTTGCAATACATAAGACATTAATTTGATTGATTTGCTTCAACATTTTTTTCCATAAAACTCTTCCAGTTGCAGGTAGACATATAACCTCACAGAGAGAGAACCAGGTATGGAAATGAGGCTCCATCACTGCGTCTTTTAAGAAACCTTGGTGTTGGACTCAAAGACATAATTTTGAAGTTAGTCAATTCAGATGAATTCCCCCCCAAAAGAGTGAATGGGTCTTGTAACTTGTAATGAATGTCTTGTAACATTCATGCATCTTGTAGCTTAACTGAAGTCTGCCCTCCAAATAGTCTTGTGTTCTTTATAACCATTTAATCTGAGAATTTACTCACAAAATGTTCCAGTGTCTACCTGCTCTTGCAGGTTCTACCAGCACTGTCTGCATGCTGCAATGACAACAAGATGCAACTGCTAGTACTTTTTGTTTCTCCTTTGTGAAGATAAACAAATTTCAACTCCTCAGTTGCGGGGATGGAATAGTAAAATCCAAACTCAAGGGAAAATAGCCCAAACAAACCCAGGGAAGAGTTGTCTATTTTCAGAAAGTCAAATACTCTCTTCCAGGATGCCTAAATACATTTTTTTTTAATTTAGTGATTAATATTCTTACTAATGAAAAGAAAATAAGAACAAAATAATAAAGAAGCTAAAAATGCTTATCTGCAACCAGCATAAACAAAACCCCCACCAACAACAGAGAAAGCATTATTTGAAAACCAAATAAGGCATTTTCAAGACCAATCCTTTAACTAACAGGAGGAAAAGAAAAAAAGGAAACAAATTCATTCCGGACACTTTCTTTTACTTTGTCCTTGGGCATATGCTCCATCTCTCTTTGTCCCCCAGACGTGTTTCCACTTGCCTTGCCAGTGCTGGCATTGACCTTGTGCAGCCAAAATAGCTTGGACAGAATGAACCAGAAAAACAGGAGCCAGCTGGAGCATGGGGCAACACAGCCATGGCCACGGACCTGGGGGAAAACTGCTATAATTAGCAAGGCTCATACAAAAACCATGGTCCTCGTGGAACTGCTGCCTTCCTGCCCTGCAGTTGAATATTAGACTGTTCAGAGCAGAGGGGAGCAGAGCCATTGCCTGCTCTTCACACACCCTGGCCTGACGGGTCACCTAACCATCAACATCCTCCTCTGCTGCTGGTGGGGATCCATCTCCGGACTGTGTGCTGTGCAGGGCTTTAATTACAAGGTAATATTTACTCCATGTTCCCCCCAACCATCTCATTCCCTTTTCTCTGCTGTCTTTAGTTCCCTGGTCAACTGGAATTCAGAGCTGGCTGACCATGGACCTTTACTATTTTACTATTTCAAAACCTATTGTATAGAAAGCACACCTGGGCTCCTCCCAGAAAAGTGAGTATTAGTGACAAATAGCTGACACCAAGAAAACGAAAGCATTTTTTCAAGCGGAAAGATAGGTGTTAATTACCTGTGAATAACCTGTTTGTACTAGGTGGCAATGATCAAGCATCTGAAAAAGAACTATTTGAAACAAACTATTTCTCTTCTTGTCATTAGGCTGCCTTAAGCACTTTTCTTTCCACGGTTTTGGTACTTCTAGTTGTCACCAACTGAGTAATTTTTCTCCAGTTTTGAAATCCAGGGAAAAAAAAGCTCTAGAGCCTGTCAACCTGTGCATACAACATTCACAAACTCCATATTTTCGACCATATATTAAGTGGGATATTTCTGAAGAGAACAGTACTATTAAGAATCTTTGTGGGACAAATTTGTTACATTTGATCAAGACATTTTTTTCCTATCAAATTGAAAGTTAAAGGGTGTTGCCATGAATGTTCCTAGATCTCATGTAAAAATCAGACTCCAATAAATGCCAAGTATAATTATTAAATGTAGTAGTTCAGATGCCATCAGAAAAAGGATAAGTTTCCATTTGTTACAGCAAAACACATTTCAGATGCTTCACTACAGGTTTTGGTTTGGGGGGTTTTTGGCCCTTTTCCTTTTAACCAGTCCCTGTATGGAAGGGCATAAACTTGGTTTTTGTGGGGGCTTGTATGGCTTATGGCAAAGTCTATTTTCAGCTGTGGAAATGCTTCTTGGTGAACTCTTCCTTGTTGTTTTTCTCTGCAAAGCCTTAAGAACAGTTATTGAACAGAAATCTTAAAATAAAAGAGTCCTGGCAGATGATCTCACTATGTGCCCTGGGGTTTCCATGGCATTTAGTGAACCACCAGTGATTAGTACATTTGCTGAAGGGGAGCAGATAAAGGAGTAACTGGGAACTGCACTGAAATAATCCCTTCCTTCTGGCTTCGGGGTCCCTGCTTTTGGTGATGGAAATATTCACCTGGGGACCTGGCTGTGCCCACACAGCAGTTTGCTGGCAGTGACTCTGGGCACAGGGGACATTTCTTACAATTATTCTTTTTTAACACTGTTTTAACGTAAGCCCTCACATGCATCTGGAATGCCACCTGTTCCTGGATTACTTTCCGCTGCTTGGTGGGCAGGAGCTGGCAGATGCTGCCTTTGACAAAAAACAAGAAGCCCAGGTGAATACGGAAAGCAGGAGAAACTCCCTCAAACTGTGGACCAGCAAGCACCAGCTTCCGTCTTGCTAATAAAATAAACTGTTTTCCTCCAGATGATGAATGCTCATCCTGTTTCCCTCCTCCATTGCAGGGGCACACAGGGAGTCTGGGGATTAAACGAGGGTATTTCCTGCACACAGGGGTTGCTGTGTGCCCGTGGCTGGCACACACGAGCATGGAAAAACAGGATCAGGGCTGCTGCTGTGCCTGAGACTCGGTGTGCATCTTTAGGGCGTGGGCAGGCACCGAGAAAGGACTCAGCAGATGACAATGGGACTCACTGTTTGCTGTAGGATGTCAGCAACACAGCAGGGTTTATTTCTTAATGAAGTGAGTCACTTGATCGGTATCAAGTATCTGTTAAGTTGAGTGATAGGGTGGATCCAAGTGTTAGAGGACCTCGTTTTAAATATACCATTCACCACTCGTGACTGGCTTGCACTGTGTAAACAAGATCAGTGAGAGATGGAAATACATTAGGTCAATACTATCTGGGGCTTCGAAGGCTCTTGCTTCCTTGCAGAGCTGAGACTGATTTTCCAACAGGAAATTCACCTCGAAGTCCTACATCCCATTACAAATAAACCTTCCCTTGGAAAGGGAAAAGCCAGAAGTACAGGGTGAGTAAAGGATAATCAGCACAGTTGTGTGACTTCTGCACTTAAACTTACTGGGCTGAACTGGCTCACTGGTGCCCCAGAAAGGAAAACTGTGAGAAACAGCAGCCAAGAGAGAGTAATAAAAAGTACTCCTTTCACTGCATTTGTGATGCCATTGGCTTTATCCTATGCAGTTCTCAGCATCCTCAAAGTTAGAATTAAATCTTTGGGCATTAAGGATTTTGGCACATGCACTGAAGCATCCCTGGGCTTTGTAGTTCAGGCTTTTTCATCCCATTTACTGTCACTGAAATCAGCTGGAGCACTGCCTTTGACTTTAATGGCAGCAAGGTTGAGCCCTTAAATGCTTCATTCCTAACTTTCTCCCTCTGAGCAGCAGAGGAAACAACAAGAATCGACCTCAGTTATGGGTGAGAAATACTTCATGTCACCTTTTTCTCTGGTCCATGCCAGAGAAGAGTAAGATGTTACTGAAACTGCCCAACTCCTTGATACACACCCAGAAATAGAATTTAAACCATTGATTGATGCTGCTGGGAGAGAAAATCAGTTTGATCAGTATGAATAGGATTCTCTTGGGTTCTGGTGAAGTGCTCAGTTGCAAGGTAGTGTCAAGTAGACAGGAGGAAGAAGCCCTGGTACCTGTAACACTCTGGAATGAACATTCCACCACCACTGCACTGGTATCTTTGAGTTCAGCTGCCAACCACTTGGTTGAATGAATAAACCCCATGTGTAATAATTAATTCCTCCTAATTTGACAGTGGTGCTAATGGTAAACAAAGTTGCTGTTCAGTCTTGCACAGCACATGGTGTTATGCTGGTTTTGGCTGCATTTGCCAATAGATAGAAATCAATGAAGTGAGGGCAAATAAGTCATATTTTTTAAGGGGAGACATTATATATGTAGTGGAGTTTTGACAGCAGAAGTGCTCTCTCAGTTGCTGACGCAAACCGTGTGAATGCAGGCTGAGAAGAAAGACTGCAGAGCCCAAAATGGGTCAGGAGCAGAGGAAAGCACTTCCTCTGGCAGCACAGCAAACTGTGCTAGCAGTGAGTCCTGTTCTACAGTCTGTTATCTCAGGCTCAGAATATGAACTCTTGTGCTTCTTTGCTTGTAAATAAAAATATTTTAGTTTTATTTTTCCTAAAGAAAAGTATTGAGAGTGTTTGGGGAGTAGGAGAACTGAATCTTAAAGACTTTTACACAGTGTTCATGAAAGGATTTGGAAAGCTAAATCAAGAACTACTGATAGATTAGCTTTTTCTTTATCTTGCTTAAAATAAGTTATGTTATTAATTAAAAGAATCCCATGAAATACCTGGATTGACCAGTGACAAAATACAACAGCAAAAAAGAAGGAAGAAGGGATGTAGCTCTGTTGTTTTCTACCTCATGCTTGGTCAGCTTAATTATGTTAGCTTTGTTTAAACATTTTTCTTTTTAAAAACTGGAGGAAAGCATCCTTAAAATTTCTTATTTAAAATGAGTATTCCTATGGATGAATGGGCAAGATAAAAGTTATTTGAGACTTTTTTAAATGTATTTTTTAGCTACTGCTAAGTTATTGCACAAGGAACTCAAATGGAGTCTGTATGCTCCTCATGGTGTCACTCAGGTGATCCTTCCTGCTCACACCTCCTGAACTCCCCCTGAGCCCCCTCTGGCAGCTGCAGGATCCTGCAGGGACCAGGCTCTTGTCCAGGCATACCCGCATGCCACATCTCAACCCATGTTTCTGAGTAATATAAGTGACTCAGGAAACAAACACATGTGACAGCTCACAAGCAGCTCTGCGAGCTTCCAATTTCACACTAAACAGACACATGATCCATCACCACTTTCTGCTGATGGTATCCTATGTATAGAGTAATTCAGTTAAGAATTTCCAAACTCAAAATCCTCATTTCAGGAAACTATTCTTTTTCCAAATAGTCAACAAACACATGACAGAGGAAAAAGTGTGATAAGAAAATAGAAGAGCAGAACTGCAATTAGTGTCACGCACTCAAGTTTGTTCTGCTAGTCCTGTATCTTTGGATGCATGAAGAGAAGCAAGCTATCCTTTAAGCAGTATCCATGAATAAGAAGGATGTTTAGTGTAACAGTACCCACCACAGTCCTGCAGCACCATGGGAAAACAGCATAGGCTCAGTGCCTCCTTTTTTTCACTTACAGCAGTAAAAGGGCTCAGGGTGTTTTGTGCTAAACTGCCTGAAGCCCATTTCCACCTGTAATTGTTAGCACAGCTGATTATTGTCCCTGGGTGAAAAGGATCACCCGTTATTCTGGGCTCCACTTCATGACTCAGCTCCTGAGCACTCCTTGAGTGGCAGAGGGGAGAAGCTGCCAGGCTGGGATCCCCTTCTGTTTTCCTTGTGGAAATAGAATGTGGCTTTGCACGACAGGCATTTGTGCTCTGCAGACTGTCTGAAGGGATTACACAGAGCAAAGCCATAATCGTATGCTCTGAGATTGTTGATGTATTATAAATGATCCATTATTCATCTGCATGAGCAAAGCCAGAGGAATGGAAAATTAAAACATGAAACTAGTGAGCACAAAAACTGAGCAAGTGATTCATGCTGTGTGGAAAATAGGTCTCACTGGGTGTAGGTCTGTAGTTCTGCAGAATTAAGTACAACTACAGGGGGTAATAATTTACCTCATTAACATCAACATTTGCCTTCCTCTTGGTCCTGAAAAATACAATGAGTATGGCACATACACCCTGGGTGAGATTTCACCATGGGTAAGACTTGACCATGGCTGCTTCCCCAGGTGCTTTTCAGCTCTTGAGATGGCCAAGCAAGGTGGAATTCTGTTCTTCCCCTGTGAACATGAGGGTAAGAGGGCAGAGCGGATTTTGCCTTGCATGAAAAGCCAACATAACACCAATTAACCAGATCTGATTTGTCTTGTGTTCCCTCCTCTCATCTCCAGTTATGCAGGGTTCAGAGAGTTTCTCATTCACTCTCTTTTCCAAGCTCTTCTCCTTGGAGGGTTTTGTAAGAAAGATGAATACATTGGCTGGAAGGACTGGACACATTGCATAGGGTGCTCAGCATTTCCAGCATGACCCTCTCAGAGACAGCTTTCTGCTCACCTTGCTTTCATCCTTTTCAGCTCCAAGACTAATTTTGGAAACACATCCGTAATGCTGTGGCCTTGCACTATTCTTTCCCTGCATTAGAATATTTATGTAGTCCATTTTGCCAAGGAATCACAGCAGAAAAGCTGTGGATTGGTTCTCAGTCCTTGTTGAAAAGGTTCTCTCATCCCTCTGCTGAACAGCAAAATTTCAACGGGGAAAAGCAAATGAAACACAGTTTATATTCAGATATAAAATTATCACTCAAAGAGAAATGGATTTTTTTTCCTCTGGGGAAAAGAATTAATTTCCTCTCCTGAATTTTGAACTTTATTACTTCTGCGCAGATCCTTCAGTGAGAAATGAAGAACCCATTAACCATCTCCAAACTGATCATGCACCACAGAAAACCAGAAGCACCTTGTAGGCAATGGGAAGTCTCCAAGCAACAAACTGAAATTTTAAAACTGTTAAAGGAATGAAGGAGTGAAACATCCTAAATGCCCAATTAGTCAGTTTTATTGTCATATTTTGTGTGGTCTCTGTGAAAATCTAGCCCCATCTCACAAACTCTGAGACCATCAAAAAGATGTTGCATATGCACACCCCATAATAAAGCTACTAGAAACCCAAGAGGAGGTTTCTAATGTGAGTCATGTTACCCAGGAAGAGATGAGACAGAGCAGCCAATTCACTTCTAAACAGCAGGTTGAGCCTACTACAAAAATCAGCAAATCCAGATGACCTGGATATCACACACAGTGTTTTATTTACAGTCTCAGAAATGCCTAAATCTCAACCAAGCTGCGTATCTTGCTGACTTGGAGGAAGGAGAGAGAGTGCAGATGCAAGCAACAGCTTCAAAGAATTTATTGGTCTGTAGCACCCACCTAACTTTGGAGAGAGAAGGACCAAGCGTTGTGAGACAAAGGACTAAGAGCATGGATAAATAGGTCTGGGTAACTGCACAGAGGAGAAGCCTTATTAAGACCTTAAAAGACAGCTTGGAAAAGAGATGAGTTTCAGGTGCAGCATTAATCTTTCATTTTCTTAGTTTACACTTTTTAATCTCAAGGAGTTTCTGACTTTTAAGAAGGGAACAAGTTGCGACAGAGCAGCACTGCAGAACTGCCCTTGGGGTGCCTACAAACCAGAACAAGTTTAGGAATCAGCAGCTCAAGGCCCACAGTCATCATCCAGTGAGCTGCAAAAGGAAAAAGTCATCCTGCCAGATGTTACCTAGAGCCTTCCAGCAAGGCCACCATTAGTTTTAAGAAACAGCCACTTTATGAAGACCAAACTGACCAGGGACTGGGCAGAGCAGAACAGTGCCAGAGTCAAGATGGTGAGAACATTAGGTGTGCACTCTGGTTAAAGGCAACATGAGACAGGACAGCCTGAAGCAGCCCTTCCTTTCCAACCACAGCAAATTTTCTTAGCTACCTATCTTTGTTTAGTGACCCTGCTTGTTCCCCCTTAAAACTTCACTGTTTCTGGATGGAACATGTCCCTACCAGTAACACCCATCCCCTGGAGCAGGAGAGGATGGCAGCACATCAGCCTCTACTTGGGACCAATCTTACACGTGGTAGAGAGGACCTGCAGAGAGGAGGCAGCAGACAGAAACTATGGCAGGCTGGAGGGATTAGGCTTAGATACAGATTGGACCTAGTCAAGGCTCGGCCAAGGAGAGCACAGCTTCACCTGGACTGAATAAGGGGCATGGTGGAAACCTCCTGAGCTCTTGGAGATAGATGCCAGCAGTGCAGAAGAAGCTGGAATTTAATAAGTGGAACAAGGAGGAAGAGAAACAGTCCTCCCAAGTGTGTATCTAGGATTTGCTCCTCATGCATTTCCTGCCCACCACAACCGCATTTTGCAAATCCTTTAGCACGAGTTGATAAGGAAGTGCATGGAGGAAGAATTTTAGCATGTGTTAATTGTAGATGAAGAAATTTGGTAGTAAGATTTCTCTAGCCAAGATGTCTCCAGTGATGGCCAAACAACGCAGTTCTTATTTTAGACCTGAAGCATTCAAAGCAAAAGTTAAGACCAACCCGTATACAGAGGACCCACAGCTGGAAATTTGCAGACTATTGTTATTTCCCTGGAAAACCTGCAAATCTATGAGCAAATAATTTTCACTCATGAGATATTTAAACTTTTTCAAGTGGCACTTTTTCAGTAGAAAGAAAAGTGGGGAAAGTAAAAATATACTGTTTTTAATTTTGATAGCACCTGTTGCCCCTGACCTTGGGGCATTTAATGTGGATGGGACACGTTAAATGTTTCATAACACATAACACATAAATCCTGTGTCCCTCTGCACAGTGTCTCACATAGTGTGATACCCTGAAGAGTTACCCTTTCTCCTGTACCTATTGGCATCTCACAAGGCAACTAAAAGATGATTTCAAAGCTACTGCTCCTTCCTGCGAGTCCCATAGCCTTTTGTAATCTTTTATCTTTAATTTCAATCAGCACCATTGTCTATTTATTCTGAAAATAGGGATATCCCTCAGGTTTAGACACATCAATGAATCTGCAAATCTCATCAGTGATCACAAGCCAAAAAGAAGCATAGTTGGTAGAAATAAGGGTGCAGCTTTAGCATCAAGTCACACCTTCCCCTAACCTCTAGGCTGAGAAGTCTGTGCATGCTCCAAGTCCAGAGAGCTGTCAGATTGAGCATACTGAGAGCCAGTGTGGGCTGATGCCTGGTTTAGAATCTTACCATGATCTTTTCAAGTATCCATTCAAGACAGAGCAGCAAGAATTATGAGAAAATTGACAACCTCAAGCAAAGACAGACTTTTATTCTGAAAAAACTACTTAAATGCAATCTGCTGCTGTGTAATATATATGCCAGAGGGACAAAATGTGGTACAAAGACCTCAGCAAGCTGAGATCCAGCTTACATATTTGGCCTGTTTCATCCAAGGATGAAAATAATTACACAAAGTCAGTCTAAGCAATCCCAGAAGGATTTGAATATATGAAATACAGTCATTGAGAAAAGTGTAAGGAAGGGAGAGCTACACCAGCTTCGGTTCCCCTTGGCTTTCTTAGACTTGTGCGTGAATTTGGCCCAGAAAACTTTCTGGCACTGGGAATGGTGATCATTCATCCTTTCTATTTGCACAAAAATGTGGGAAGGGCTTAGAAAAAGCTCCTCTTCTCCCATCTGGGGGCCTGGGTAGGTGCCAGTTAAGTTCAGTGATGCATAACCATTTCAAGAAGCTCCTTGCCACTCTCTATTTGCAGGCGTTTGTAAAGAAAGCAAATGTACATGCCACAGCAGCACATAGCTTGCCCTGTCAGGATGGCGGGTATCCTACTTTTCTCTGTTTGTTGTGACAGCAATACCAGGCAAAGGGAAATAAAAGCAGTTTATCACCTTAGCACACATCCAACAAGATTTTCAAACTCCAGCAGCTGAGGAAAGGAGAGAGAAGAAACCTAACACAAGACGCTGCATCTTCTTGAGGGCACCAGGTGCTCTCTTGCACATCAGCAGCAAGGAAGCACAAGGCAAAGCAACAAGATGTGTTGCAAGAAGCAAGATCCTACCTGGAAGCCGTGGGCAGGTTTCACTCCCAGTCTCCTGTCTGACAGCTGTCCCTGCTGAGATGAATGAGATGCTTTGGGTCATTCATGCACTCAGGTCCCAGGGTGGGGCCAGTGGGGCGGCTTTGGCTCCGAACCCCGCCTCACATCATGTGAGCCCTGCACGGCGAGGGCTTCCCAAAGGCCACTCCCGTTGCCCATGTTTCTGTAAACTCTCATGAGCCTCTCTGCCTGTTGAGCGGCCAATTGCAGACAGTCTGCCTTGCCTTTGAATGCTCGCCAAGACTTCGTTTGTTTTCTCTTCTGTTTCAAACATTCTTTGTGTTTTTCTGGCTCAGTTAATTAGCTACAATGCTCAGCTTCTCCAGATTTTAAGTGCTTCCCGAATAATAGCTGATCAGATGTGGAGAGACTTTAAAGCCTAGGCTGAAGCTATGCTGAAAAAGGAAGGTGCTCCCTGCCTATGGCAGGTTCATCCAGCTGATGCACAGAACGTCAGAAAAGACAGGGTGGCTTGGGGTTAATGTCACAGTAGGGTTTGTACCTTGGTTTCTGCAGCCAAAACTACCACATCTTTGCTCTTCGTCCTAGCACAGATCACTGAATTAAGGTAACAACACCTGCAGTTGCAAGAGGGGTGGCTGGGACATAGAATGACACTGTAAACTCTTTGGCTGCAAGGGAAGACCTCCAAGGGTTCCTCGGAAGCTCTAAAGGGTAGGAAGCCTGAGAAAGGGGCACCTGGAGAATGGGAGGAACTGTCCGAAACAGCTCAGAGGGAGAGGTAGGGAGAAAGCCAGAAAGGCTGTGCATAGCCAAGAAGAGCAGGAAGAAAAGCACCCTCGGATGTTTGGAGTGGTTCTGTCAGATGGATCATCAAACTGTATTTTAGAAGTTTGTGTAAGCTGGACTATTTCCACAACGCCATGATGTTGCTTATCTGTACCTACCACAAGACACTTTGTCTGGGGGTTAAAGTTGCAGTTTTCAGCCATGTGGCAGGCTGTTGTAATCCATCTCTATTACATAACCCAGCAAATATTTTGCTAAAGTTCAGTTTAATTGCAGGATCGGTGGTAGTGAGAAACATATTCTCCTTTATGAATTTTTTCCCTTTGCCAATCAGGATAGTGCCATGCAAATGTCAGTTTTTCCTCTGTTTGCCTAAATCAGTGGCCAAGCAAAGGCAATGTGTTCCCTCTCATACCAGTCATGTTCTGCTTACAAGGAAAAGGTTAACATCTCTCCCTTCCTTATTTGCTCCTGCTGTGGCACAGAACAGAGATCAGAGTGTAAGAGACAAGCATGACACAAGTGAAGCAAAGAACTGGAAATAGGGTAGGGAGGAGGCAAGTTATCCTTAGACTAAATTAGGTGGAGGCCAGCTATTCTTGTGTTGTTTTGCTAAGGTTGCTCTGAATTAAGAGAGGACAAAAAGGGGGAAAGGGAGTGAGACAAGAAAAGTCTTGTTATTTAGCTTTTCCTGAGACTGTCTGTGTAGGTTGCTTGACACAATTTCATGATCATTCATGGCAAAGCTTTCTTAGGATGTTTTCTTCCTCCTCCTCTTAATGCCACTGTTGCCTTTCTGGTGAAACAGGGTCTGTGTCGCTCTCTCCAAGTCTCATACTTTCTTCTGCTTCTCCTCAAATGTGTAGGGACTGAAGCCCAACCCTGCTTCTCTCTTCTCATTGTGTTGCTGGCCCTTCCCTGAAATACAGACAACAGCTGCTGAAGGCTCAGAAGCACCAGATCACCAATTCCTCTGTCCTTCACAACAGCCTGAGATTCAGCTCCTTTAGGCTTTGCTGCTGACACTCACATTTTCATCTTTTTCCATACCTTCTGTTTTAATCCTTTTTGTTTTTCTAATCATAGCTTTAATCCCCATTTAAATCCCCATAGCTTTTTGTGGTCCAACTACCTCTTCCAGTTACACTAGTGTGAATCCAGAGTAAATCTGCTGGTGTAATTGGGATTTTAAGATATGAGATGACTGTATGTTTCATGAGCCAGAGCCAAAACCAATGTCACCACCGTCAGCATCTTTCTTGATGTTGTTCCCAATATCAAAGAGAGATTGTAGTCTGGGAATGGTGATACTAATCATCAGACATGGAGTTAAGTTGCATAATTTGCCTACTTCAACCTTCTCCAAATGCTTTTCAGCCATTAATTAAATATAGGAGCCCAATAAAGACAAGGGTTATCATTTTCAGGGTGAGGCACCAAGAAGGCAGCAATATTCTCAAAGGCACATATCAGGAGTCCAGACTGGCTCTGTGATGAAATCCCACATTGATTTTATTGGCTCGAAATCAGCGATAGGAGTCAAAAGAAGAGTCCCTGTCTCTTGTCCCTGTCCTACCAGAATGTTGATACCACTGGAAAAATAAGTGCCACAGAATAGGTGCTGAATCTTTTCCATGCCACAGTTGTGTCAAATTTGGGGTTGTTGGAAGAATCCTTTTTTGTTTTTTTGTTAAATAGCATCAGAGTGAATTTGAATATGAATGTCTGTGACAAGCCACCCCATATGGCATTGGCTTCACCGGGGGATATCACATTTTCCCTTCTGCCCCATGGCAGCAGGCTTCCAGTTCTGTCAGGATTCAGGGATGGATTTACCACTTCCATGCTACTGCTGAATCCCAAAGAGATTTACTGATGTTGATCATCAGTCCAACCTGCGCATTGCTTTGGTACTTCCAGACCTTCAAAACAAAAGCATGGAAAACCTGATCTGTTCTGCTTTCATCCATATTCACAGCATCTCTCCTGAACAACGTCCGATGCCACAGTAGCTTACAGAATTCTGCTTCATGCTCTGTGTCATGAACTTTGAAAAAAAAAATAGCAGTCTGGAAAATTTCCCAGATTGTGCAGTGCATCTGCCTTCTGTGTGCTGAGAAAAGGGTGAAGGTGGCAGGGCTGCTTCCTCTTCTTTTTTTGGGGCCATAAGCATGCATCAGGTAGTCACACTGGGCCAGTCTGCTGGTCTATCCCAGCTGTGTGTTTCATTAGAAAAAGTTTGTGGTGAGGTGAGATGGAAAGACCCATGGCAGTGAAGGACAGATGAAACAGTTTTGTTTCTTATCTCATATGTATTCTATGAACACGGCATTAAATGTTGGTAAAAGAGTACATGTGTAATGGAAGTGTGTAATTTACAACAATTTACTAGCATTAATTTACTAATATTCCTCCCAGAGTGATTCTAACAACTAGATAGATTTATTTTACTTTTTTTACAGCCTGTTCTGACAGAGGAAGTCACACTGATAGAAATCTAATGGTGCAACTGTACTAAAGAAAACTCTGAAAGCCCAGCCAGGACTAATTACTCCAACCTCAGACCTGGCTGCTCTCCTCATGGTGAGGCTCTGTGTGGGCACATGAGCTGGCAGGGTTAGTAGAGTAGCAAATTAATGGAGAAATAGGAATGAAAGGTTACACTTCTGCAACTTTTATGGCCCCAAAGGTATTTCAACACAAAGTGAAGGTGTTATGCCAGCAGGTTTTGGTACAGAGACACTACTATTTAGTTGCAGCATCTATTTCTACTTAGTATATACTCATAGTATATATATACTTACAGTATATATATGTACACTTACAGCATATACTTCTACTTAGTATACACATAGGGTTAAGCTTAGAAAAATCCAGATCTTGTGGGCATTTTCAAACTCATCTGCATCTCATGAGTGAACACGATTATGTAATTGTCTGTGTTGCCATAAAGGCAGGGGTGTATCCTTGAGAGAAGGCTATTCCTTTGGTGTTTGAGAGCTTGGTGGCCTTCATTTCCTGGGATGAACAGACTCTAGCATGGGCTGCTCAGGATGGAGGAAGCCCTCCTCTACAGAATACAAGCTCCATATGCTTTTCCTTTCACAGCAACACTGGCTGTAAGAGCATTTAATTATCCCCTCTCCTGCACATCCTCACTGCCACAACATCCCCAAAGGTGCACTCAAAGTTAGACCAAGGAGAAAATAACCCTCTTGCACCGTTACTGCCTCTCAAAACCCCATAGGGGTATCCCACTGCTAAGAAATGCATCCCTGAGCACCCCACACATCCAGGTTACCCATGGTGGCTGCACTGCCAGATGCTACAGGACAAATACACTGGGATGGTGCTTGGGACAAGGATGCACAGTGCTGTGCTCCTGGGAAGCGCTTCGTCTGCACAGGACACCAGCACTGGGTGAGTGTGTGTGCTGCAAGCTCAGATCCAGGATTACTTTTCAGCCACTCCTCTGTATGGACGATCCCAGCCTGGCTGTTTGTTTGACTGTTTGTCTTGGCAGCGAGTCCCCACATTGAACCAAGGGTGTCATTTGTCTCTGGCAGCAGCAGCAATGCTCACCAGAGTGAGGAGCAATGGCATCAGCCCTGGAGGCCCTGCATTATGGTGGGGGCTTTCCCTGATGTTTGCTTTTCATTCCTTCACCTCTCACACAGTAACAAGGACCCTGGAAAAGAGGGTGCTGCAGCTAGAGTGCCTTGGGCAGAAACAGATGGGCACAAACCACTGGGCAAAATGCATTGCAGGCTCAAATTGCTCAGGGAAGAGCACTCTACCAAAGCGGACTTGAGATGTCTGTTGATTCTTATTTCTTGAAGTTTTGAATGCAGCAGTAAAGAAAAATCAACATGTTTCAGCTGGTTTTGGTTTGCTGCTGGGATATGAACGTTCCTCACATGAATCAGAAGCTGTGGCAAACACAACGTGCTGTGCCTCTGATGGGTACATACCATCCCTATTTCTTGCAGCTAGATGGAGAACAGCAACACACTTCATTGCACAGGGGAAGGACAAAGAAAGCTTTGTTGCCTGTGGGGCTCTGTCATGCCGATGTTTCTTTTCCACTTGTGCTCATAAGTTACCAAAGGGCCCATGAGTACCAATTGGAAATAGAAGTGTGAAACTAATAACTAAAAATATAAGCTCTAGAGGGAAGGGAATGAGTCAGGAGGGAGGGAAGACAGAGAAAAGCCAGAGGGATGCAATTTACTGAGCCTGATTCATGATTATGGCAGGGAGCTTTCTGCCAGAGCCAGATGAATCAGATTCCCTTTTGGTCTGTGCTGGCACCACAGTTATTTTGGTGTCACCATGGATAGAACAAGAGTAGATATTGGGAAGCATTACTGGGCAAAGAGTGAGAGAGTGAGAGTCTGCTGAAACTGAAACAGCTTGTGTCATTTTAACATTATACTCACTGAAAGAAGCAACAGGAGGGAAAATGAAATATACTGCAGTGTGTGTCAGGTCAGAGCTTCTTCTGAGATTCAGGGAGGGTGTTCCTCACCTGAGCTGGGAGTCTGGCTCCTGCAGGTTTTGTTTACCTCTGTATTGTAATGGGGCTGGGATAAATGCTCTTGCAGCTCATAGACAAACATTTGAGAAAATATTTCAAAGAAAAAAATGCAACTGAGCTGACATTTTGGTTTAGATACTCAAAATTTTGGGACCATATTCAGCAGCTTGTGAGATAGAATGGACACCCAGCCTTTGGCATGACATATAAGAACAGAGGAGAAGGGACGTCACTGTACTTATAGTATTTTTCAGGATGTCACAGCTTGTAATGGACTTTCACAGTTCTGGCTGATCTCAGGAACCCACTTGTGTGTTATTCTCACACAGGGCAAAGACGGACCTGAGATGCAATAATCTTGCAGGTCAGGTGTTCATTCAGTGAAGGACTAAGGTACATGTTTTGCTTTGACCCTGTGCTCCAATTCAGTGGCAATCAGAAGGCCCTGCACTCTTGCTCAAGTGCCTTACTGAATGGGATCTTTATAAAATGACCACTAGCTTCTGGGGATTTAGATCACATCACAAACAAGGTAAAGAATAGGTTTAGAAAACATTTGTGCTAAAAGGACCTTTATATTTTGGGATTTGGCTGGTTGCCAGAGTTTGCTGAGGAAGACGTTCTCTTCTCCTACTTATTTGTTGTTCTGGCTCAAAAATTATCCATGAAAAACATGTTCATCAACAACTGCAAAATGCTCCCAGCATCTTCCAGATGTGAGATCCAAGCATGCCTGTGCTTGCCTGGCTAATGAAGAAAACTGGCAAATTTTTGTTTATCTGTTTCTCACCTGTGTCATCATGACAGTCAGCTAAAGCAAGGGCAGATTAATATAGCCAGCAGAGACAGAAGCTTACAAAACAAGCCTATTTTTAACAAGCCTTCCTTCCATCCTGTGGAGGAAACAAGGCATTTAATATGCGCTGCTTGATGTGGGATTCACGGTGTGGTTTTCCCCACCCTGGTTTGGATGAACCTGCCTCATCACCATGCTGATACTCCTTTCTCAAACCCATATCACATGCCTGGGCAGCCAGCCAGCCTACCTGTCTGAGAAAAACAGCTGCTTTTCCCTGCCACACCCTGACCTCTGAGGGCGAGATAACCCTTTGTCAAGAAACATCAGCAGTAACTGTTTGGAAAACAGATGCCTGTCAAATTTCACTCCTCTTCCCTGCTGCATCCTTTGCCAGCACAGACTTTGCTGTAGGTGCCATGGCCCCGCTCCTGCTTTGCATCTCCCAAGCACTGGGATCCATTTGGTGCCACAACACAACCTAGTATAGAAGATGCTCGCTCCCCTTGTGTGTGACCCACCACAGCATCCTTTCACACCACCAGAAAACTGGTACCAGAGAAAGAACAAAATAAAAAGCCCAACTCAAACCTTTTTTGCTGATCAGCAAGGAAAGCCTGGAGGTTGGTTGGAATTCTCTGTTAGTGTTCTGGTTTCATTTGTTTCTATTAGGTAGCACCTAAAAGTCCCAAGAATGTCTCTGATGTGGTGCGTAGTAAGAATAGTAAGAGCCACAAAACTAGTTTGTTTGCTAAATAAGTAATCTGTGCAGTCAAACATTAAGAAAATTATACTTCTGGAAAAGTCACATTTATAAATGAAAATATTTTCACCAAACTATGTCAAATATATTTTGAATAAATCATATTAAAATACGGTCAGAGCACAGTTCTAAAATACTTGTTATAACATTATAGCAATTCAATTAGTTAATCTGAACACCAGGTAACAAGCAGAGGGTTGGAATGTATCTTTTGTTGGGTGGAGAGATATGACTTATTCCTTGAGTTGTCTCCTTGATTGCAACGAGGCAACTTAGGCAATAATAGGACTGAGAGTCTGACAAGCAATTTCTGACCTTCCATTGTTATGGAAAATATAATCCTAACTATTTACAAAAGAAAACAGAAATAATCAGACTTTTTTTTTTTAAAAAAAAGCTCTCTACTTTTAGACTATCAAAATGTTTAGAGACTGTGTTTTGTAGATTGTAACTTCTTCTACAAGAATAAATAGCAAAGAAATTTATTGCAGAATGTAGATAAACACAGATTTTTGTATATTGTAGGAAGAAAAAGATACTGTAGAAATTTAAGATTCTTGGCATTTTTGTAGACACAAGTTTAAGACTACAAGTTGCTTATTTTAAAACAGTGCAGTCTCTGCGTAAACTAAGGAGCAGATTTGTAATTTATTGATACTCCTCTGCCAGCTAAGAACTGTTTTTCATTACTCCTTTGACTCATTCCTCCAGTGATCATTGTTCTACTTCAGAGATATTTTATATTAAAATGTGTATGTTTCCTCCTTAAAAAAAAAAAAAGTTAAATTGCTAATTTCCTTCTGCTCTGCAGTAGGGAATCACAGGGAAAAAAGCCCTTCAGAATGCTGTGTTGTCCAGCCAACAGATCAAATACTGAGCATAGGACACGTTGAATTTGCAAACACATTACACGGCACAGCTTTAGCTATTGTAAATGCCAGGTGGACTGTATCATGCACTGAATCCTGCTACTCGCTTCCTAATTGCTATGAGAAATGAAGGGCAAGCTCGTGAATTAAGGCATGCAACCCGAAACAGGTAAGTTAGACACGGCTGAATTTAATTTGTTTACAAAGTCAAAGGTTCCTTTACGCATAGCTTCAACATAATGCAGGAAAGTTTAGAGGAGGTAACGACAGGCTTTTCTTAACTCTATTTTTCCTTATCTGATTCATGCAGCATCAGAGAAAGCCACACCCCGGCAGCTGCAGGGTTTGCCTGGGAGGCTGAGTCGCAGCGAGCAGAGCGCAGGAAAGCAGAAGCAGAATACAGAAAAGTATAGAAAACGTAAGCCCACCACTGGCTGGAGATCCTGGCCAGTTAGGAAGAACTAGATGAAAGCAGTCACACATCTTGGTAGATTATGGTGGTACAGCAATAACAAGAGAGGAAAACTTGTATCTTTTCAGAGGATCCCGGTGCAGAATCAGTCCCAATCCAGAGGAGGAGACGGAGACTTTGTGATTCTGTTCTGCAGGAAAAGTGCAGCTAGACTGAAACTAAATGCTGACACACTCCTCAGCCTCTCGGTGAATATACATCCTTGGATGCCAACCAGATTATTCCGGGCTGCCCTGCATTGCATTATGCCTCACTGATCACTGGTTGCAGAGCTGGAGCTTCAGGTCATTGCAGAGAGAGAAGAGGAGTGGTGTGGATGTTCCTTACAGAGTCTGAAGACACTTAGGGAGATTGATGAAGGATGCCCGGGCTGCCAGGCTGCCCGATTGGCTGCTGCACTCCCCAGGCTCCAGCTGAGAGGCCACGCTGACACGAGAGCACAGCAGCCTCCGGGTGATGGAGAGAGCCGGGAGAAGAGGGATGGAGAAGCATTCTGCATGCTTTCTTGGGAAAATGCAGAGAAACATGCAAGAAGCCTGAGCAGACCCTGGGATTTTCACTTTCCTGTGAGGCAAGGCCTGACCCAACCCCCCTTAGAACCAGCAGGATGGATCCCACTCATCTGTCAGTGTGTAAAATGACATACTTATACCCTGGACAGAAATTAGAGGAAGGGGTTTGATGGACACATCTTGGAAATGAACTTGTATTCATAGCCAGCTACTTACCACCACCAAGGATGAAGAAGAACAAGACATAAATTATAAGTGGATTTTCTGTGTTCTGTGTTGAACTTATTATAATGCTCAGACATTTCATTAGTAATTTTTACAAAACATGGAAGTCATGTTGCCCATTGCACATGTAACCAGCCTGGGGCCAAAACCAGCTGCTGTGCAAGAATGTGCATTAGGTCTGATCCAGTGCACACTAAGTTCAATGGGACAAGTTTCCCTGATACTAGTGGAAGCTGAGCAAAAGATGAGAGCAACTAACATGAGCCAGAAGGCCAGTGCTGCTAGATACAGGGAACTTGCCTATACCATCACCTCTGTTTTCTGACTGTGAGTATGGCAGTGATATTGGTAAGGAGCACAGGGTATGAAGGGACTTCAAGGCTTCATGCTAGAGTTGGCTTCCTTGGCATTTATGGACTCTCACAAGAATTAGGATCTATGGACTTCCGAGGCCAGGGTTCAACTACCATGTCTTTAGATGTGTACAGAATAAAAGCTTAACCCTGTGTCCCATTGTAGTAAAGGACTATAATCATCCAACTATTTGTGGCTGTAAAGAGACTCTGCTTCTGACTTCACTGTCTTATGGATCATGCAACCTACAGTCTTGACTCCCATGACTTTAGACCCTTGACTCCGTGAACAGCCCTGGGAGCCCAGATACCAAGTTTAAGTGTACAGACCTACCCACAGTTAGGTGAGAGGAATGCCTCAGCAGGTGTCTGTGGGACTGTAAATGCCTGTGATGAAGGTGAGCAACTGCAGAGGATCAAGAGATGAGACTGAAGTCTGTGTTAAATAAACCAGCCCATTTTAACCCAGTGCCACAGTGCTGGGCCAGTGCCTGTGACAGATACAGCCTTCACTGTAGGATGTCAGTGGAAGGTCACAACTGCTCTGTCTAAAATGAGGATATGCACCTTCTCAAGAAGTCTGTAGAGGAACTACTTGGGTAGCAGCAGTAGTGGTAATTGATAAACAATTTGTTAATTGTATCTCTAGGCTTTATATTCTCCTAACTGTACCTCATGGCATAAATCCTTGAGCAGCAGAGCCAGTCCAAGGCACCCAGCTTGTCATCACTCAAACATGGAGAAGATGGATCAGAAGATAGAGTGATGACTCAGGGATTCTCTGTGTGCATAGGATGTGGTTTCTTTCTATTTGCAGAACCAGCTGATCAAGAGAGCAGTGTAGCATCTGACAAGTGAATTATTCTTAGTGCAGTGAGGGAATTAAAAAAACGTGTTTTTTCCTACTGTTGAAAACCCTTTAAAAATATGCTTTTGAACATAGTAAAATATTTAATGAAGATGACAACAGTTCAAGTAAAAATGCAGATGCAAGCACATGTGCATGCACACACAGAACAGCTCAGCTGGAAGATCCCCTAGTTTACTCATATCAGCCATGTATTTGCACCTACAAAGCCAAAATACTTCTTGTGGCAGATATTTTTGGTTAGCCTCGTTTTTGCTTCTAATATCAGTAGTGAATTCCTGTAAAATTCAGAAAATGTACAGGATAAAAAATGGACCAATATCTCACCATCCAGGACAGGAAGCATCAGAGCAGGATCTGGAAGAGATCCATAACTGGGGACTAGATTTAAATGAGGTTTCAAAGCTTGAATCATGACGTGCAGAAATTAGTCCAGCACTGTGCTGCCAGGCACCCCGGTTCTCTGCTTGGTCTGTGTCTCATGCTGAACACCAATACACTTTGGAAGTACCTCATATCTGTTGCCCAAAATATTGGATCCCTCCCACAGCTGTCCTGTGGGAGGAGTTCAGTCCATCTGGACTCCTGAGTCTTCTGAGGCACTGGATCTCCAGAGGTGTTGTGTTAGGTGTCTTTGGAGCATAATTTATCCATGGTAGCAGGTTTGTGTTTCTCCACCTGCAGCAGTTTAGGGTGGTACCCACTTTTGTCATAACACACCAGTCCATGGAGCACTCTCCTGGTGTGTAGGTGGTCTGGGTTCATTTCTCATCTTGCTTTGCAAAGGTGAGGGTTTGGATCTACCTTTACCTTATCTCAGAAGAACCAGAGACTTCAATATGGAGCTGCATTGGAAAACATTTTCTCTTGACACCATTAGGAAAGGTCTGTGTCTCTTACTTGCTGAAAGCATTCCATCAGTCTTCATAAATGCAGATTAAGGGAAAGTGACAGCTCTTCATGTAGGAAATGGCCATAAATCAGCAGCTTCTTGCTCTTGGACCAGATATCACCACAGTGGCAGTCGCTTCTGAAAAATGGGCTTATCTGAGGTGCTGATAGAAAGGACCAAGATTTGGAACTGCACAACCACATAGACCTGGGCAAGCTCTGCAGGGCCAAAGCTCAGCCTGTCCCTCCCTAGGCTCTTCCCAGCCTTCCTGCTGCTCTCTGCAAGCATTTTCAACCTCTGAATAGGGCTAACACTACAGTTTCCTGAGCACACCCTTTCTCTGTAAAATCCAAGTGTCTCATCCTCTGAAAATGTCCTCTCTCCATTGCTCATTATGTTTAGCCAGGCGGAGATGCCCTCAGGGCTGGCAGCTGGGTCTGGTGACCTCAAGGCAAGTGTGTCATGGAAATATCCACAGATGACAGGAGAATAGGGAAAAGCAATTGCAATGTGCTAATGCTCCCTCAGGGGCTGTGA
Organism: Calyptomena viridis; assembly: GCA_013390005.1. Taxonomy (NCBI): domain Eukaryota; kingdom Metazoa; phylum Chordata; class Aves; order Passeriformes; family Eurylaimidae; genus Calyptomena; species Calyptomena viridis. The sequence continues at coordinate 58,147 of WEIV01000086.1, forward strand.
ACAAAAATCAGATAAAAAGACAATACCAGACCTTTCTTGTGACATTTCGTACCCCAGAAGGTTTCAGCAAGGGGGAGGGGGGGAGCAGCCCTTGGTGCAAGTACTCCATGGGTTGTGGTTTGGGAAAACTGCCTGTCCAGGGGCTTTTTTCCATCTGCTGTGCAGCCGTGCTGGTGTGTGTCCCTTCACTGCTTGTTGTGTCCCATAGACCAGGCGGAGTTGGCCATGGCAAAGCTGCAAGGCCTGACCAACTGAACAATGTCCCAGAGCAAGGCAAAGTCATTACTTATCAGAAGGAGGTTGGTGGTGTGTATTTCTGGGCCCTTTGTTTCCCACTGAGTCTACAAAGACTCAAAAGTGAGGTGTTGGGTGGAGTATGTTTGCGTGACTAAGGGAGAGAATAACTGAAGTGTCTTTAGTTTTTAAAGAGGGACATGTATAGTACATGTCAATTTTCAAGGATTTTTTAGTAGTGTATGGAAAGAGAAATGCACCTCAACAGGGAGAATCCTCTACCACTATGTGTTGAAGATGCACACACCCCTCTCAATTACTAAACAGGGAGCCTGGAAGATGAGTTTGGTCCAGCTTCTCCATTTCCTTGTGGGCACATGAGTACATAGTGCCCATCCAGCGACCTTAGGGCCACTAGACATCTGCATGGGGCTGGCAGATCCAACATAGGACCTGGGATAAACCTGTCCCCTTCCAGAGAGGCCAGGAATATCCTGGTCATCTCAGAGAGCACCACCGGGTTACGTTTGGACAGCTGAACCTAGCCAAGGAGTCTGCACTTTTACATTGTTAAAGCTGAGTCAACACATCTGTTCTGATCTTGACAATTCGAATAATGGGTAGATTGAAATTATTCAGAGGTGCATACTTATTCCTACATTCATTCTACTTCTTTTGCTTGAATTACTCTTTCAGTTCAGCTCTTCCAAACACTGCAGAACAAGTGAAGATGGCTCCTCAAAGAAGCTTGTATTTCTGTTCTCTCTGTGTGTGCTTCCTGGATAGCAACACTCATTTGGGTTGTTGTTAGAAACTTCCTTCTCTGGACATGGAGTCCAGTTCATTTCACAGGTGAGACTCCTGCAGTAGGATTTATGGCTCTGGCCCAGCACACCATGTTCCCTCTGCATTGTTGGAGGAGGGCAGCCTGCACGGGAGCACAATGGCATGGTGAAATCAGGGCACAGACCAGCTGCTGGCTGGTGTTGGCTGCAGCACACCTGATCTTCCCCAGCTGGTCAGTTTGCACAATAATACCACAGTCTTGCCAAAAATATAAATGCTACCAGAGAGTAGGGGCTAGAGGTATCACAGAACCATAGAATAATTCGGGTTGGAAGGGACCTTTAAAGGCCATATAGCCCAACCCTCCTGCAATGAGCAGGCACATCTTCAAATAGATCAGGTTGTTCAAAGCCCCACCCAACCTGATGTTGAACACTTCCAGAGATGGGACATCTGCCAGCTCTCTGAGCAGCCTATTCCAGTATTTCACCAACCTCACTGTAAAAAACTTTTCTATATCTAATCTTTTAGTTTAAAATCATTCCTCCTTGTCCCATCACTACATGCCTGTGTAAAAGGTCCCTCTCCAGCTCTCTTGGAGCCCCTTTAGGTACTGGAAGGTGCTATAAGGTCTTCTGTTCTGAACAGAGCCTTCTGTTCTCGAGGCTGAACAACCCCAGCTCTCCATCCTGTTTTCACAGAAGTGCTCTAGCCCTCTGATAGTCTTCATGGCCTCCTTTGGACCCACTCCACCAGGTCCACGTTGTATCTCTCAGAATCTTCTGAGCCGGGAGGGACCCACAAGGATCATCCAGTCCAACTCTTAAGTGAGGGGTCCATACAGGGACTAAACCCACAACCTTGCTGTTATTAGCATCAAGCTCTAACTAACTGAGCTAATCTCAGGGTCCTGAGCAATTCCTCCAAGTGTTGGCCAGCTCAGCCCTCCTCACCACATCTCCACACACCAGTGTGTTCAGATGACTGTGCTGCAGGTCAGTGTGTATGGGAGGAAGAATTCCAGATGTCCTTTTGCTTTGCAGTTTTCATACCACTGAATGGGGCTGAATGCCTCCCCGATCCTCAAATACGTGGGCAACATGCAGGGAACATAGTTGGTTCTTTGAAACTTAGAGCTGGAGGGAGGTTGGTCAGTCGCCGGCACCTGTTCTCAGCAGGGCCGGCTGCGTGAGACTTGCAGTGTCTCCTCTACCTCCAGCTGCCCTGCAATGGTACATTTCTGAAGTGGGAGCAGCTCCTTCGTTTCCATGGATCTGGATGTCACTGTCACTCTGCACTGTAACTTTTCAGATTGCACTGCTATCTCCCTGCCTCAGTTATTACATTTGTCTCAGCATTTGCACTCTAGTATCCAGATTAATATCCTTGCTCTTTTGAAGGCCCTGATCCCTCTCTCTTCCTTCTCGTTCTCAGAGGAGGGGGGTCCCTCTATTCTTTGCCCTTGGCCTTCAGTTGCTGGTTACTGGTCAGATGGTACTGCCACTCCATGGGCAACTATGGAAAATGGGTGTCAGGAGATTTTTCCTCTGTTGGGGAGGTCTGTTGGAATCAGAGGGGAGCTACATTGTTCTGGGAAACATGTTCACAGTGCCATGTCCAACAGAAGGTCTAGCTAACCCCTCATCAGCCTCCCTGCTCCACTTCAGTGGCCTCCTGAAGTGTGCCTGTTCGTATGTGCTGGATATCTTCTGCGTGGATTTATACCCTGGACAGTTCAGCAGTTTGAGATCCTGCAATGTCCCCTATATTACCATTTGTCTTGTTAGTTATTTCTGCCTCTGTGTTTTTTTTCTAGGATGTTTGACTTAACTTTCTAGATGAGTGGATGTTTTAGTCTACGTGACATGGACCAGTTCCAGTGACTTTTCCCACCTCACTTTTGTGATTTGGTATCTGTTGAGTTACACAATCTTCTCTGCTTGTAACATCCAGCTCATCACTCCCCCAAGGTAAAAATCTGCTTAGGGAGCTGCTCTCATCTCAGATGCACAAACCTCTTCTGGCACAAATGCAATGGGAAAGTCAGACAGCAAAGTTTCCAGGAGCCAAATGAGTGTCATTCATTCCTGCCATGTCTTGCTGCTTTAAGCAGTACAGCAAGATCTGAACACAGAACTTAGGAGCAAGTTTAGAAGTTGTCTGAAACTGTTCCTACAGGCAAGCAAAACTAATAACTGTGAATGGAAAAAAACAGATACAAAACATAAAAATATTTTGCCTGAAATAAAAAAACCCCACCTCTCAACTTCCCCCTTCCAACCTCATCCCTCCCTTTTACATGTCTGTGATTTGTTCAGCTGTTGGAGCTGTGAACGTGGAGTATCCAAACTGAATGTACAGGACATTCATGGATTCTGCTGCAGTCCCCCTCATGCAAAAGGAGGTTGGATGCACTGGCCTTTACCTTGCACTGTCCAGTACTATGAAAAAATGGACCTTTCCTAAGACAGTTTGGGGCAGCTGTTTACACTGCTGTTTTCTTTCTAGCTTGAGATCTTGTCCAGGCTTTGGTCACATTGCCATACCACTTCACTGGACTGAGCAAAGACTCTAGAATGTGGTTCCTGATTGTAAAGGATCTTGTTATGTGGGTTTCTTGGTGGTTGGTTTGTTTGTTTTTCTGAGTAAGTATTTGATGGATGAATGTGAGCATGTATTGGTACATCCTTGGGGCAGGGAAGGAAGAAAATATGCAGTGTCCAGTGAATTTCTGTAGGGTTATGTTTTGATATCCTGACTCAGCCCAAGCCCTACTGACCAGCTGTTCAAAGCCATTTAGGCACTACATGTCTCAATATAGTTCAGCATCTGTCTCAGGCTGACTGAGGAGTTGGCAAGACTTGTAGAGACTGATCACTCCATGGTTATTGTTTGTAAATACATTGGCTTTTGCTGCTGATACAACTGGGCCCTCTGTGCATAAACTTTTTTTCAGAGAATTTCTACTATTGCTTTTCATGCCTTTTAAAAGAATCCCCTCTCTGCTCTCTGTTTCAGTCTCATTCTGATGAGCCTTTAGGCAGAGGTCAAGGCTTGGGCAGAGGAGATTTCACTGCTTTAAACCGTGGGAAAGACTTAGACCACGTTTAGTCTCCTGCACCGTCATCATACTATAGTAATTCAAAAGTGCAGTGCAGATATATCTAGGAAATACATGCACTTTCAGGCTTCCTTTTTGAGACAATCAGGTGTGACATCTCAATATTTTACTCAGAAATACTGTTAGTTAATGTTTTATTAAAACTACTTTGAAAGTTTCATTAAAATGTATCTGAACATTTTTGAGAGAAATATATCAGCCTCAACTATATAAAAACTTTCATTTTTACAAGAAACTCTCTGCATACTTGTCCAGTTATGAGGATAGTTCATTTTTCTCTTTCTGTCCCAGAAAATCCATTACAGAAATTTCTTCCCTTTCACAAGGACACATTTTTCATTGTTATTTTCCCTGGGCTGTGAAGAGGGGCTATGTGACTGCTTGGAAAGATGTCCATTGGTTACCCAAAATTGGCTAGTTTTCTATAACTCTGCTTCTCAATCTCCTCTTCCCAGATGAATAGAAAATATCAGTGCAGAAAGACCTCTTCTTCCACAGTGGTCAGATCAGTGCTCTGGCATTAACCAGGCAAAAGGTAAGGATCTGGTAGCTACCTGGGTGACATGTGTTGCCCAGATGGATGTAGAGGTAGGATTGTGGAAAGATTCAGATGCTGCAGGGCTGAGTATTTTAGGGCTTTACCTCTTATGTTTCTATATCCAGTTCTGATTTGAATCCTCTGCAGATCCTGAGAGAGCTTGTAACCACAGACTCTTTGCTGGACTTCATGTCCTACCATCCTTTTGTCACAAAACACAGCTGGGGAGATGCCCATCTTCCTTTGGAAGGAATAGCTCAGTGTTTGCAGGACTTCTGGAACGTGAGAACCTGAAGAGCAATTCCCTCCATTTCCTGAAGAAGGAACCTGAAGGTGACCTCTGGCTGTGCAAGAACCTTGTGAGCACTGGCTACACCATGGAGAATTGCTGCAGTAGGAAAAAATCACTGTGCCCTGCATAAAAACATCCCTACACCCAGCAGCAAAAGCATTTGAACTGGGCTCTGGCATACCTGGGACAATGCTTTGGCTAGTGGGCCTCTCTTCTTTTGATGTTGCCAGAGGCATTGCACCAGGGCATGCTGGCTTGGAGGATGACTAATTAGAATCTTTCATAATTCATCCCTGCAAAGTAATCTCCCACATGAAAAAGACCTTTTAACTCTAGAGTTTCTTGTGTTGCCCCAGTGCTGAAATCTGACCAGCATCTTTGCTAATAAGTTTTCTCTGTCTGCTGCAGACTTATGTGGCACCTGTGCAATGCCTGCCTCTCCATTGGCCTGTGTTGCATCTGCTCTCTCTTTCTTTCAGCTTCATTCATGCCAAGATCATTTCCCTGATTTCCCAAGGTTGGTTTTGTAAAAAAGAAAAATATTTTACTTTTATAGAGATGAGTTCATGACAAGTGGATCACTGTCCTTTTGACCATCTCCCTTTTTCATCAGTGGGATTCCCAAAGGGACCACTGCTCAGGAGTGACAATACATTAAGATCCTTTTGAGTGTTGGCTGATTGCCACGCCCTTGTGCTGGCTCCCTGCATGCACAGCTCATGGATCCACAGGAATTCCTCAGTGACCAGACAGGGAAGGCTGATGAGTTTGGTTTGCTGTGTGCAATTTAGACTCAGCCTGTGTCTATCAGGTGGTAAGAAACATCCAGTGAGCCAGAAGAAAAGTGCACAAATGAACAAAAAGCTGACGAAAGTTAACATCTGAGTTGATCAGAAGCCAGTGTCAGTGACTGAGGATTATAGAAATTGCTGCAATGCCTCAAGTAAATCTTTGTTACAGCTCAAGCCAGTAGCTTCCAGGGCAAGTACTAATGTAAGATAAAACAGTTGAATGGTTAAAGTGTTGGCAAGAAAATTCATTCCTGCTCAGGACTCCAGTGCTGAGGTGAAAAGAGCCCTCAGCATTGGAACCTCAACCAATAGAGACCTGGATTCAGTTTCTTCCCACTGTGGATCACTGAACACATAACACCACAGGAGTGGTGTCCCTCTGTGACTCCGTGGGGTGGCTCATGGTGCTGACACCAAATCCCCACTGGTGACCAGGCTGGCACAGGACCCCCAGCAGGAGTGAGAGGGGGGGCAGGGGACTTCTGTGCCCCATGGCCAGCTCCAGGATGCTGCTATCACTGGAGCAGCCACCAGTGTGTGCACGCTGCTCACACAGTGAAACCCAGCACATGGCGTGGGGTTAGAAGCTGCTTGTGATTTCCACGCTTTGCCTTTGTCTGTGGAAGGGGGTCTCATGGTTCTTCCAATGATGCTGCTTCATAAACAGAAGCATTCACTCAGCTCCTTTATCATTTCCTGAGCAGGCACATTGATCTCTGTCCTACTCGTGGCTGTCAGCCAGTGCCAGGATCTATGCAGGAAATCTGCCTTGAGCAACACGTGGGAGCTGCCAAGACATGCACTGCTGGTCCCCACAGGCACCAGCAGACAAGGTTATAATTACTTATCCTCGGGAGATCAAGTTGCACATGGTGTTCTTCCTCAAACACCGGAGCACTTTCCTATTGCACAGTAGATCTTCTTGGGGAGAGAGGAGGGACAGTGCCCAGAGATTCTGTTTAGGCCTGGACACAGGGAAGGGCTGCAGGATTGTTTTGGTTTTGAAACCTCTGTAGCATCCTCTGAGCTGTTTGCTGTGGGCTTGCCAGGAACTATCACAGCGGGGACAGCTGTGACTCACACGGGATCAGATATTTGGAGCGTGGCATGTGCTCAGCATCCTGGAGACCAGGGACTGGCCTGCAGTAAGTGCTGTGGCTGCTCCCTGTGTGAGAGGGTCTTCACCTTTCTGCTTGCTCATGCTATAGACCAGCCTTAGGTGGGCTCTGGGGCCAAAGTCCACTGATTTCTCTGGGTGGAGCTGCCACATCTTGTGTGTTTGCAAAACCTGTCCTGTCCTGAGGGCTCTCAAAGTGTTGAGGGGAGAGCATTTTCCTTCCTGCTTGCAAGAGGCCAAAACCTGAAGCCCTGGAGGAGGTTTCATGTAGACTTTACTCTCCTATCTACCTCTCCCTGACAGTGATAGCTGTGCCCCTCCAAGCCCAGGCATCCCCTCTCCTACCAAGGAGACTGTTAGTGGCAGTGGGATTTTAACCCCTCTTTGCTCACAGAGGAGAGCAGGGAGAGCAAGCTCTGAGGAGGAAGAGAAAAACTGCCTGCTGGGGTTTCAACCTGGTCCTCAGTAAGGCAGGAGCCTTTCAGCAGGGCTGCTGCTATTTATTTTGTGTGTGCTGTATCTCTGCAAAGTGAAAGCATGAGAGTGACTCAGCTGCTGCCACAGGGATTTATGGCTGCAGCCAGGCACAGGGGAGGGACAGCCACACCACAGTGCACATGGACGTGCCATCAGCTGCAGCCTCTGCTCATCACCTGCCGTGAAAGTCTGCGACCAGTTCCCACTCGCATGTTAATGGAGGCCGTGGTTGTGCACAGCATTGTCTCCAGCCACAAGCCAGCTGGGTGTGCTCACAGGGAGGGCTCTTCTCCTCCTTGGATGGCCTGACACTGCTGAGCAGGCTGTGCTGTTTTCCAGAGAACAGGGACAAAACTCAAACATGTGATCTTGGACTGATCTCCCTAGAAAAATACTCAGTTTATGAACAAAAAGATGATCCCAAACACAGAAGTTGTCACGTAACTGAAATATGTGTATGGCTGGAGGACGGATAAGAGCTGGGGAGAGGGAAGGTAACTCCAGTACCATGAGAGATAATGAGACTCCCTAGGAAATAACTCCTGCTGCTCTATGGAAAGTGAGGGCGTGTCAGCACCACACTGTGTCTTGCAGAGATTCTGAACATTCAGGCAGAGACTCTGACTGTGTGTTGGAACAGAGCCCTGTCCAGCAGCCAGCAAGGGTGTGCTGGCCATCTGCCTTCTGCCCTTCTCCCCATTTCCACTTTCTGTAAGTGGCCCATTAAGCACTTTGGTTTGTTCAACACTGACTGTCAGTCAGTGTCATTGCCACAGGAGTGTCACCACCCAGCACAGGGTATTACATGAACACTTGCCCCTCAATGGGACCAGTGTCCTGTTCAGGACTGCGAGGAGACATGTACACCCAGCTGGGATCCACCATCCAGGACTCTTTCCTGAAGGTATGTTTAGACACATCACCTTTCCCAGACCTCATGAGCTGCTGCTTTCCTTTCTAAATTATTCCCTTCCTCCTTTTCAGTGATTACACACAGTCTGGAGCTTTGGTGCAAGAATTGGGGGAGTCAGATTTGCTGAGTGAAGGGATTCAAATCCATGTTTGCTCACCAGTTAATCCCGTGGGGGCTGGTGGGAATTCCCATCACTATTCCTGAAAATGGGTCTGCTGTGCAGCAGGGAACTCAGATTCTGATCAGATAGAGAGGGCACCACTGCAAATATGACTGTGATTTAGTGGTCAGGTACATAGGTGGCTGCCAAACCTTGTTATGCATTTTGCATTAAATATTTAGCGAATAAAAAAAGGAAATGGTTTTCTGGAGCAAAGTCCTCCTTCTCCTAGTGAGTGGCCTGAATGCTAAACCATCAAGGTCATCATTTTTTCTCTGCTGCATGCATTGAGGTTTCTTTGCCTTCTGCAATCTGGAAGAAAATCCGAAAGAAAAAGAGTGTCCTGCCAGAGGTAACTTGCAAGATATTTCACTGGGGAATACTAGAATAGCATTATCCAAACACTGCTTTTTGGTGAGTTTATGGGATTTTTGTCCTGGCTTCAGCTTACAGGTTTTTGAGTTATTTCATGATGCAAGACTAGCCTAAGACAAATGGAGTGAAATGATCTTTTTTCTAAACTGCCCCACCCCTATGAAAAATAAAGGTGTTAATGTGACTGTTTTCCACTCAGCTTGTCTCTGTTTTTTTGTGTGAACTCTGAGCAGCCAAATGTACAAAGAGATCCCACATAAAGATGGATACCTCCAGTTGCAGCATAGAGCAGTATTTAACAGCAACTCTAATTATCCAAAGGGGTTTCTGAGGGAGGCTGCTGTAGCTTCCCTACTGCATTAAGCCCTTAAATGAGGGTTGTTATCTTTAGAAAGTCTAAAGGTTGTCTAGCATTTATAAGAGGGTACAAGTCAGCACGTGTATGAAGACAAGGAGATAGAGGGTGCAGAACTGGGGACCACTCCAGTAGCAAGAAAGTGCAGAAGAGGAGGAACCACAGGGATGAAGCCACAGCTGAAGGAAGTGTACAGCCAACAGTCGGGGTCAGGGATGGGCTGTTAGAGGGAACACTGCATTGGAAAATAGCATAATTTGGCTTTTTTGTTTCAAAGAAAAATACAATGTCCTCTGTGTGAGTCCTTGCTGGTACACCCTTGTTCCCTGCTCTGAACCTGGGTGTGTGACCAGACATTATCTGGTGGGGGCCTTGTAGAGCTCTGTCTGTTGTAAATACTGTTTGCAGGAGATATTCCTACCAGAGGAAGAAGAGTTGTGCCAGGAGCAGAGGTGGGGGACAAAGCCCCATTGACAGAGAGGCATAGATGGGGTAAGGGAGGGCCATGGCTTCCCAGCTCCCACACCTCAGGCCCACCCATGCAGCACAAACTCACCTTCCCTGTGTGCACCCCAGTGCTGCTGTTTTATCTGTAATTCATTTTGCATTATTAGCTTGACATGATGTAACCCCTGTCCTTATGACTCAGCACACCAAATATAAGCATCAAATGACTACAGAGTCATCTGATTTACAGAAGTCTCACTTATAACTGCTCATTACCGAGCCAGCAAAGTATCCGTGAGCCAGCCAGCAGAGAGCAGATTAGAGAGCTTATGAAATCAGATTTTGGGAAGACTTTCCTAGTCAGGCCTGCAAAACCACTTGCTTGCACCTGATAAGCAAAATCATCCTTACCTTTTAGGTTTTCTCTTCTCACTTCAGTTTGGTTCAGGAAACCAAGCTGTACCAACCAAAGCCACTTAAGGTATGGTGTTTAAAACTAGGGCAAAAAGAAATCGGGCTGAGACCTATGTGATGGAAGTAAAATTTTCCACCAACGCAGTGTGAGACCAAAAGAAACTCTAGGGCCTGTGTCTCTACCATGACAGAACTTACATGCAGCATCTCTGCATCTCTGCTAGTGTGTCCTTTCATGAGTCGATCAGTGGTCAGAAACTCCAGTTGTCTGTGGAGTATAATGTTCATACACAGGCCTTCTCCATTTATTTTATTACTTAGAGGGACAGATCCCCCCAAGTTTTTCTTAAATCACCCTACTGTGCTTTATAGCTCATTCTTAAAAATGCTACAACAGTCAGTGGTTTGTGTGGGTAGTTTGGGCTAAGATGTTTTCTGAATTATCACAGCTAAAACTACTACCATAGGGCACTAAGTTTGTGTTATTTGACTGCAAAGCTTCAGCTTACATCACCTGTCTTAAATCTAGGTTAATAAAGGAAACAAAGATATTAAAAAGTGTAATTCCACTGGCATTCAGCTCTTGCCTAATCTGATTCCCTCTGTCACATACATTTCTCTTTCTGTGTTTGTGCAGGACTGCCTGTGCCCTGAAAACAAGAATTTAGAGGCATGAGGCTCCAGCTGCTCTCAGAGGGCTTTTACTTATGGATACAAAAGATACATGCCCAAACCCCTTCTCCACATGGTACCATGCAAACACCTCTCTTGCAGGGTAGTTCCTTAACCTCCAGGGTGTAGGATATTTGGGAGAAGGGTTTTCCAGGAACAAAAATGGGCACTCAGGTCTCCCCACAGCTAGATGAGTCTAATTCCAGTCCCTTGCAGCCACAGAGGAAACAAAAGAGTTATATTCCAGATCTCTGGGCTATGCCCAGCCTGTTACTGCTGTATCCTGGTAATGGCCATGCTCCCTACCTGCACGTCTCTTCTAGCCAACAGCAGATTGGCATAACGTAGGAAACTCAAGTAAGGGATTCAGTTTTGAGGGAAAATCCAGAATGTTTGGGTGTATGGTAATCCATGGGTATCTTTCATTCTCTCAGACTCTTTTTATGCAGAGCTGTCATGGGAGACAACACAGTCAGAACCTCTTGGGCTTTGTCCCTGTATGACCATTGTTCGCATTTAAAAATATAATCCTGAAAATGTTTTGCCTGGTTCACACAATTTACTGCTTCAGGATGAGATTTTCTGTGAGATACTCCAGGATCAAAGCAGCTTAGTGAAGGTAAGGTGCTGTTATCACTACGTCTTCAGTCACCTTATTTTCCCCTTAGGGAAAAGTAATTGTGCATGCAGTTTGTGTCTGGAGGCAGTATATTCTACTGAAATGCCACTTATTACTGCATTGCTTTTCTTCTGCAGAAGGGAAACGTGATGTGAAAATGCCTGGAGGAGCAGAAATGTGGCAATATGAATCTCATTTTACCATGCCTAAAAGAACCTCATGCAGACAAGGAGTTGATAAAAGAGAGTCAACACTGAATAAAAATTCCCAATTAGAGCCCTATCAAAAGCAGCACTTCCATGGTGAGACGCATTGGCTCTTCCTGCTTTCACAAAAGTTTGTGCTAGTGTGTGCTTGCTTGGCTCTTTTATAATCTGTCTGTACATCTCCCATTATAAAGCCGTTGATTTCTTTCCAGGTACCTGCATACCACTTCCAACAATTGGATGGCCAAAAGTGCTGGTTGTGGTCCTGGGTAACTAGGTAGAGGTGCTGCAAAGTCATTGCTCCAAGGCAGGGCACTGGGACTTCCCAGTCCCAAGATAAAGAGTTTTTTTGCCATCAAGTGATGTCAACTCATAGAGGGTTGCCATCACTTTAAATAAAAACATCCTGAGTTAGCCCTGAACCTGATAGAAACTAATAGTGCTCAGCATCTCAGCCCTGCCTTGTGGCAGTCTAGGGACAGAAGTCTCATTTTCAGTGCTGGGTTTGGAAAGCAGCATACAGGAGGAGGGAGGGTGTGTAGCTGCTGTTGTGGAGCCCAAAGTTCTGGGGAGGGCTGGAAGACCCCAATTTGTGAGGGTTGTCTGCACCCCATGGACTGGGGCACAGCCTTGGTTTGCACCAGCCATCACAACCCTCGGGCAGGGACTGGTTTTTAAGACCATCCCGAGCTGAGCTTTGGCCTGTCCTGGGATGGTCAGCCTGCGATCTGGCAGCACTCCATTTGTACCAGCCATTGCTGACACTGTGTACCAGCTGTTTTTCTCACTCCTTGCACGACAGAGGCCTGTGGGGCAATTCCTCAGGCAGGGATGTGATGCTGCAGGTTTATTTTCACCCTTTCTGTCCTGGAGTTTTTCTCTGCAGCACACTGTGATGGGCTTCAGATTTATTTGCCTTGCTTTTTCCATCTGTCCTGGTTTGGAACAAATATATTCAGAGGGATAAATATTCTTTGATAAAAAACAGGCCGCAATCACCCTCTCCCACCAGGTTCGAGGAAAGAAAATATTTCCTCGAAGGAAAGTGAAAGGGAAAAAGAAAAAAAGCCCATTTATTTAACAAGCACAAAAGGAAAATAATAATAATACTAAACACTAAATAATGTATATATAACAATAAGTAATGAAGTCTCTCNCAAGACACTATCCCATTGCATTTGAGGGGGTAAAGCAGGGAAAACACCTTTTGCAAAAAGTTGTTCTGTGAATCTATTCCCTCAGATCATGTGAATCTTCCCCCTCCACCTCCTGACTCTCAGCACAGAGGCTTATCAGCAGTGAGGCTGACTGATAAACCAGGCCAATGCCATTGGGGGATGTGTTATGTGCATCTTGGCCACACGCACAGAAACACATGTGTGTGCACACACACACACACATTCCTGCCCATCAGGAGGCAGCAGTGGAGTTGTCAATGAGCCGGAAGGGACTGGAGGCCTCTCAGGGAAGAATTGGGCTTTTAGGAGCCTTTCTGCATTCAGCCTCTTCCTCCACATAGCGGCATGTTTCTAACATCTGATTTTCCCCTCAGCAAATTCATGTCATCTGCCCTGACTGAATTATTTCTGATTTCACCCACTGTAAACTTCTGCTGGGCTATTTATGAGTGACCTGTCACGGAGTGCCATATATCCTGATGTCAGAGTGAGCACTCCTGTATTATGCCTCCATTGAGAAATTTCTCTTCTACTTTCAGGGGAAAAAAGTTATACTTTTTCTTCATCGTCTCAAATTTTATCACAACATCATCAAAAATAAGGGCTGAAAGGGATTTCTGAAAGTCATCTAGCCTTGGGGCAGAGCCAGGACATATTGATCCTCTAAACCCCTTTGAAATCTTGACCTCTGTGTAAGGGCACAACCACACAGTCACAACGTTGCAGTGTAACCATTGCTCTGTAGTAGGCAATTTGCAGGGTTTGTCTCACCTCCTGTTTCAGGAGCTCCAGGGTAGATCTCTTCCCGTTTTACCAGTGAAGGTTTGATTTACTGTGTGTCTGAAAGCAAACATGTCTCCCTCAAATATACTCCTGGTAAGGAGGTTTTCACTGGAAATGTTTGTTTTTATGACACAACACAAAAGCAGCATCCACATCTGCACATGAAGTCCTGGTAGTCACAGGGGTGAGGGAGCAGCAGGCACAGCAGAGTTTGGCCAACAGAGGTTGGTGGATGAGCAGACATGGCAGGAGGGAGATATCACTGGAGAGAAGGGTGCTCCCATCCCTTCATTTCAGCAGGACCATTGTCTTTACAGTTACAGACATACTGCCACGTGGTTATACCACCAGTGAGATGTACTCAGCGAGTCCATCGGGCATCCAGCAGACGTGCTGTGAGCAGCTGGGTGTTGGCTCCCCTGTGAGGTCCTGTATGGAAAGATTGGTGCCCATGGTAACACTGCCTCCCATGCCAAAACATAAATTTACTTCTTCCCATAGGAGGATGAATGTGTTTAAAACAGGCACTGTGCTCCTGATCAGCTGCATCTTCTGTGCATCTTCTCTACACTTGCCAGGTTTCTGAGCGGATGTGTTTTGTAGTTTCTAAAACAGCTGAGTGGGAAGCTGTGTGTTGCCAGTGTTACTGCTGTGTGAATTCCTTATTTATTTTGCCAGTGTCCTTAGTGAGTCCTTGCTATGGGTGTAGCTTTAGTGCCAACAAAAACCTCCCAAAATTTCAGCAAGAGCATTTCTTCCTAGATTAGGTGTCAAGAATAGTGAGTGCTTTTCAACTCGTACTTGAACTTAAAACCTAATTGTGATTTACAACCCCATAGACCCAGATCCTTTGTTAGCCCTGTGTATTTCCTTCTTCCTTGGGAGGACCTGGGTTCTGAGTCATTAAGTGCTGTGTGCTGGAAGTGGTGACACAGCTCTGCTGTGGAGGCACTTGGTGGCTTGGATGTCAGAGGATCATGTCTGGATGACACGTGTTGGTGATCCCAGGAGTCTTTCTCTGGTGTTTATCCAGGGATAAGTCCTTTCTGAGCAGGGATTCACTTTTTTCCAAAGTCATATGTTGCAAAATGTGGAGTCATGAGGAAGGTTATGACATGTAGACATGGGGCAAAATTAAGGGGAGACAGTTTTTTGAGTCTGTTTACTCTTCATTTAGTCCATGGAAACAAACAGTTTGGCCTCAAGCGTGAGGTGTTGTTACTTTCCCTTGCTTCTGCAGTTTCAGGATCAAAATATTTCTTTATCTGCAATTTAATATCTACACAGAGTGCTCAGATCATTGCATTTAGTAACGTGCTGCTGAGAGAGGAAGCTTTGCAGTCTGAAGCACATTTAGCAAAGTGTGTAAAGGTGAGGAGGGGGTGGAAATCCCTAAAGATATCATTTGTGTAACTATGTACATAAAAATTTAAGCCACTTCAATAAAGTACACACAAATAGTTTGCAGTCTGTCCTTGACCCTAGCTGCTCTGCCGTGATTTCTAAATAGAATATGATTAATGTTAAAAATAATCCAATAGATGAATTCTGTCTTTTGGATTGTTTTTACAGGGTCAAAGGCCATTATTGCAGTAATTGAATAATCCCACAGACCTTTGCTCCAGACATTCACTATGGAAACTGAGCAATGAGGACTGGCTATTCCATTTTCCAGTCATCCAGACAGCATTTTAATGGGGGGAAAAAGTCTGATGCAGTTAAAAGCCCCTCTAAAAGCAGATTATGGGGAAAAAATAGATGCTCTGATGAGATGTAGGCTGGTGATTAACTTCAAAATACTATAAATGTTAAAGACGCTGATAATCACTTTGGCAAAGACATATAAATGCTTTTTTTCTCTATGTTCTCTAGAGTGAGATACACGGGGGAGGCCTGTTTTCTTTCCATGAGACTAGTGAGAAGTACAGATTTTTGACATAGAAATCAGGGTATTGTTCTGAGGGTGTTTTGAGACTCTCAGATGAAAAATACTCTGCTGTTAGAAGTTTTGCATGTCATATTTAGACAACACTGTTTATTAATTATAGCATAGAATTATCCAATGACTCCCACTGAGATTGTGACATAGTGTGCCAAGTATTTTATACACATTTTGCAGTGAGGTATAAACACAGCCAGGGACACCTCTACTCTGAGTAGACTTGTAACTGATCACTATTTATTTCACCTGTTTTTACATCCTTGCAAATCCATTGACTCCAGCTGAGATGCTCTTAACTCACCTCAATTTTGGATGGAGAAAAATCATAGGCAAATTTTGTTATTCTTATTTTTTGTGAGAAAGGGGCATTGAAAAGGTCTTTTCTTATTTGTCTGAAGTCACAGGAGTAGTCTGTGGAAAAGGTGGCATTGACTGTAGATACAGTGTCCTTGGTGCATAAGACTGTTTTCCTCCTGTGAGAAACATGCTAAGCTCATTTCAGGGTGAGTCAGGGTTAACCTGAAACACTCAGGTATTGTTTGGTGGTGGGACTCCAATGATTCTCCTCCACCCTCTTTGAGTTTTCATTAGTGTCCTGGCAGGTTCACATCCCCTGTGGTCCTTTCACAATCACCAAGAAAGACTGTAGATCTTGAGTGATCCAGGGAAAGCAACTGCGAACTGAAAGGCAGACTTGAGGCATGATCCAAAACTTTGACCACGCAGGGCTGCCAGTGCAGCACTTATCAGGCTGGTAACTGAGCCAGCCAAGCTCAGTTGCTAAAAACATAATGGAATTTGGTTGCAGAATTTAACCTTTAGAAGTCCAGCAGCTGCTCCCCAGGTCCTCTGAGAGGCTAAGCAGTCAGCATTTAAGATCCTAGATTTGAAGCATTGCAGATTAATTTTTTTATGCGTCTTCAATAACCTAAAAAAAGCTAAAGGTGCAGCTGCATTACCGGGAGAGAACCATTTAAGATCTGGCACAGGGAAAAGCATACGTCTAAAAGACAAGCCTATCAGTCTTTAATGAGGTTATATGGGGACTGAGTGGTCATCTCATCATTGAGTAATCCTTAATGCAACGTGCTCTGAATCTATAATTAAAGCAGCTTCCACCTTTATCTCACATGCTAAATCTTGATTTCTCCTAGTTCTTGCAAAACCTCTCTCCATTTTAAAAGTATATCTGGACTGTCCATGAGCCTTGAAAGGACTTATCTTGAGTAGCCTAGTGGCACTGTGAAGGGCTTGCTTGGAGCTGAGAATGAAAAACTCAGATCCAGAGTGATGTTTCCTACTGATTGGGTTTCAGCAAAATAAATGAGGATCCAGCAGAATGAAGTACCTTTATTGACTGTTGTTACCACCATGTCTTGCTGCAGTGTGGCTCCTGCCTGCTCACACTCTTTCCCTATGGAGAAAGTAATCTCTGCTCCTTCTTCAAAAACTCATCTCCTAACCCAGAGACCCTTCAGATCTCCCAGGAGCCTCCTTGCCTTCTCCCTCATTGAAGTTTCTCCCACCTCAGCCATTGTAAAACTCTTCAGCAGCACCTGTTGCTGGAAAAAGCAACTCAAGGCAAAAATAATTGCCTGTATTTCTAGAAATTACAGCTTGGAAACACTTACTCAAGGATCAATGGCTGCCAAGATACCCTCAGGGATAAGAGAAAGAAGGAACCTAGAGGTCCTAAAGGGCAAATTCTCACAGAGCAAAGTTGAATCACACCAGATCAAACCCTCTGCCTCTTTATTGGGCAACTGAAATTGTTCTAAAAGCACAATAAAGAACATTATCAAATAATTTCCTAGTGGGTCCAGGCCATGACCAACAGTTTGGCATTTTCTTCCAGTTCCTAACTGTATCCCAGGTTCCCTGTGTGACCTTCAGCAAGTCTCTTAGACTAAAATTCTTCTCAAATCCCCAGGTTCCTAATTCCCACTCAAGTCAGTGATATGCTGACCCTGCAGTAGTCCAGCTCTGCCTCAACGCCCAGCCTATGCAGTCCTCACTTTCTCTTGATGACTTTCTTGGTTATTTAGATATATTTCCATGTACCTATGGTGGGACTAGGTGGCAGACACTGTCTTCACTGCAGCATCCACCAAAGAAGAGATCCAGCCTCAACCTGGGTCTCTAACACACCTTCAGACACAACACAGTAGTCATAAACTACAGATGGTGACAGAGGTTTCATTTCTATGCAAGAAGCACACGAAGCACTTTATCTCCTTGCAGCAGGTAACCTAAATAAGCCTTAGTTTTCCCCTAGATATTGAGCTAGAAGTGTGAGCCAGGAGTAGTTTCCACAAAACAGTAATTTATCTAATCACGTAGCCATAGAGCAGAGCCATGTTGACAGCTGTCTCAGCACAAAGAGATAAACATGTCAAGAGTTTCTCCTGAAGTAGTAGCTGTGACTGTGGGAACCCTGTTGTCATCATTGAGAATTCAGGAGAACCAGTGTGATTTCACAGCACCTCTTATATGCAAAATGAGGCATTTGAAGGCAGGTAAGCTATGGGCATCTTTCTAAACCTGTCAAGAATTTTACAAATAACTCCTGAGAGCTGCAGCCAAGTCCAGCTGAGCTCTCTCTGCCTGCTCTTGGAGAAGGCCTTATGTGCACTGTGGCTGCTGCCCAGATCCTTCAGATGATGCCCAAAGGGTGGGAAGGGCTCAGCCCTGGGGTCTGGGTGGTCCATGGCACAAACTACAGACTTTTCACAACGAAGTGATACCATGGCACAGTCATCCTCCTCCCATTCACTGTGCCCAACTTTTGCACAAATCCCAGGCTTGGAAGCTGGAGGAGCATCTGGCTAGGGAGGGTGATTTTAACCATCTGTTGAGGGGATGTTTAGGTGGTGACTGCAGGAAGGAAGTCCCACAATCTGTTAGTACTGACTGTGGCACTGCTGGGGGTGGGATTTGGTGAATTTGCCAGAGCAGTGCAAAAAAATACAAATAAAAATAGGAAGTTGAACATTTTAAGCAAAGGTTGCATTTTGTTCCTCTAACACATAAAGCCATAAATGCAAACAGACCCCATAACAGTATTTTTGCATCTCACTCTTCCTGAAATTAATGGGAATTAAGCATTAGGCAACTAAAAGGATTTGTGGCTCTAACCCTAATTTTGTACCGCATCCAGTGCCCCCTTAAGAAGAAAAACTCTTTAAATGTCACAGAGCCTCTGAAACAAAGGTGAGTGATGTGTTGGTAAATTGGAAATGCAATTTGCTCCATCCTCAGCTAGAGAACTGTGTCCTGTGTCTGACATTGCTTCATTATACTAATGTTTTTCTTTTTTGGAGATCATGTTCCCGTAGAATTTGAGTCATATATAAATCAACCTGTCTTACATGTCAGTTCATTTTTTTCTTATTAAATTGAACAACTACTGGAATTTAGAGTTTTAGGAAAGAGCTTTCAAATTAATGCAAAGCTTGAAATAGTCTTATACTGCATACCAGCAGGAAGGAGTAAAGTTCCCTCTGACTGGCAGCCAACAGCCACTTAAAGTAAGGAAGAATCAAACTTTTTGCCAGTTTCACAAAATGTCAACACATCTGTTTGAATTATGAATTGGGGATGCTGAGCTTAAGCAGAAAAAAACAGACAAAAAATGGACAAAACCGGATCTGGATCTCCAGTTTAGATGCAGAGGACTGAACTCTGTTACTCCTACTTTTATGTGTTTGTCAAACAATGTTGAAAAGCACCTTTGCTTAAATAACTTGAATGCTCAGTGGAATACTAACAACTCTGGAATCCCTAGATACTTTTTCTTTAATTTAGGCTTTCCTTTGTTGGTTTGCTTACAATAAAACTCCATCTCGAAATTCATGGTTGTTTTGCTTTATGCTGAAAGAATTTGTGATCTTCTGGCTTAATGGGAACTGTCATCTATGTTGTCTCAAATAATGAAAAAAAATTAATAGCAGTTTTAATTATAACTTAATTACAATGTATATACAAATTATAGATATATATAATTTGATTATAATTTCATTATAATAGCCATTACCAGTCGTTACCATTACATATACAATGAGTAGACTTCAAAGCATTTCATAAAAGGAATAAACATATAATTAGCACTTTTTTACAAATGGAGAAACTGAGTCAGGAGCTGACTTGGCCAGAAGGCAAAAGATTATCACCAGGTACTGCACCTCAGTCCTCTGGGCCCGGCTCTGTGCTCTGTCCCCAGGGTCAGTTGGGTGCTCTGGCATCTTTCTGACAGCATAAGCATAAGATGGGTATTTGGGACCTGTAACATCTTTTTCCAAACCCTCTTCTCCCTGCTTCTTCCCTGCAAAATCCTAGACAATATCCACCTCCGAAAAGAGACATTAGGCAACACATGCTAATTATTATTGTGGCATAACTTTCTATCTTTGGCAATCAGTCAAACAAGACGTTGTCATGGAAAGCTCATACACGTTTAGTCACCTCTCTAACTGTTAAAAAAATACCTCTGAAGTGACTAATCCTGTTTAGACCTCCTGAGGCTTCACTTGCCCAAATCAATGTCCCACTTGCAAGACTTCTGCTGCTGAGCCACCTCCAGTGATCCTTCCTGGACATTTTGCTACAGCTGCTGCTTATCCCTACAGACAGACACAGCAAGAGCTCACAGCATGTTTTGCCAGGTCATCATACCAAACAGATAAGCAGATCTGGATTGCTGCAAGAAATGTGTGGGTGAGGAATTAATCCTTGCTTAATGTGCTGCTAATAACTCCCTAGCTGTAACATACTCCACAGCAAGCATTAGACTGTACAGAGTTTCAGACCCTAAGAAAACAGAAATACATACCTAAACCACAATGTGATCCAAGAGGTATAAAAAAAGTGTGTTTGTAGGAAAAAGGAATCTGTAAAAGAAGGGTTTGTAATGAACAAATAAGGATATATTAAAAAAACAATATAAAAAGAAGAGCTTGACTGTGGCAGTCTTTTCCAACCTAATTGATTTTCTGTTTCCTGACTTGTGAATTGTTGATAGTGATTTCTGTCATCATAATACTCACAAAACACAGACTGAAAGATGAGATTTTTTTCTTTACTCTTAAAAAAAATCACATTTTTTTCTCTGTACTGATGAGATGACAGCACATTCTCTGGGAGAAACAAGAGAGAGAGACATAGTTCAAATAAATTAAAAGGGAATGGGAAAAGTATGGAGTAAAGATATGTCTAAGTGAGTCATGCATACATACACTGTCAGAAGAGATGAAGTTACACAAGAAAGTTGGCATGTTTGTAAAATTGCCTGTCCAGATTGTGCCAGCAGAACATATGGGCTTTTGAACCTGCAATAACCCTCATGTGTCCATGCCAGGGACTTTTGTCAGTGCAATAGTCTCTCTGCTGCTTTGAATGAGCCTTCTGGTCCCAGTCCAGAGGGAAGAGTGGCTGCAGACACTCAGCAGGCAATGTGTTATTCCAGGAAGGTGAGAATTGAGGAAAAAGCATTTCATGCCATTTTTGTAAAGACCTACAACACAAGCATTGCACTGAAACGTAGGTTTCCTAGATTTGAATCCTGGCTTGCTAGGTGACTTTGGACAAGACCCTTAACAGACTCAGCTTCCCCCTCATACAAAAGAGACTGTCTAGGCATATTTCATGGAGCACCACAAGATTCACTGATGAAAAAGACATATATGTTGTAATTAGCTTCCTTTAGCCTTTCTGAGTCTGTGCAATGGGTGGGTCATGTCCAGCAGTCAGCAGGCTCTGATCCAAGAGGATTATATTTGAGTTTTAAGTGGGGCAGCATGAATAGGAAGTTATCACAACTACTTCATAGCTTCATAACCTGGAAGTGGGAGATTGAGTAAAGCACACTGTGCAGACAAGACCCTGTGCAGTAACTCCTGTTACACCACTTACATTCCCACTCTGACTCTGCAGTTCCTTCAGCTTTTCCTGTATTCCTGCCCAAGGGCACCTTGGTTCTCACCAAAGAGGTCCAGACCTTCCTTCTCCCTGGAGCTCTGCCATTGCCTAATTGTGGAGAAAAGTTCAAACACTCACCTCATCAAGTGTACAGGAATCATAGAATTGGTTATGTTGGAAAAGACTTCTAGAAGTGAGGTAGAAGGGGAAAGGTACAGGAGAAACACGGCACAAACCAGTGAGAGTGAGGAACAGCACACGAATCCGTATTGATGATGTTTCATGGAAGAGCTACCAGCAGACCTTGGAGCTGATGCTCCTTGTGGAGGGGATGATATGGAAGTGTCACAAAGCAAGGTCAGGGTGAAGGAGACAGAGAGTACACTTAACCACATATGAGGGATTAAAGGGAAAATATGACCTAGAGGCAAGAGATGAATCCAGAGAGAGGGTGAAGAACCAGGACAGCATAAGAGCAAGAGTATTCAGGGGTAAACAGAAGAGAAAATCTCCCTATAATAATATTAGGTAGTTAAATGAGTCTGAACATTACATCACATCATTGCTGTCTTGCTTTCACTTTAACATTACTGAAAAACTCCTCAACTTATCTAACACACAGAAATACACAAATGAACAGCCTACAGAGATGTGTCATCTTGTGGCCCTGGGCCAGCTCTCACTTGTAGGCAGCCCTGGGTCATGGGCTCTGGAGAGCCTTTGGTCCATCACCCCTGGGACCAAGTGAACTGGTATCTGTGCCATCCCACTCCCACCACTAAGAAAAGATGCTGCTTCCATCCCAGGCTCACTCTTAAAAGCAATGAAGAGATCCTATTTTCCAGTGGCTGGAAGACTGGCCAGAAGGTACATCCAGGAGATAGGCTGTGCCCTATGGAAAAGTCTGAATCTCAAGAGATTGGATGAGAGAAACCACAGGCACCCCTGGGATGTATCAGGAGGCTCAGAGATCCATTATGGAGCTCTAGTTACTTGGTGCTAAGAAAAATGAAGGAAAAAAAAAGGGATAAAAAAAAACCACGAGAGAAAAACAATGTTAATACTAATGTTTTTCCTAAATCAGGTTCAACTTTCAGGGTCAGGACAGGAAGTCAAAAACTCTCTGCTGCTGTCTCAACCCTCTCTCTGCACTTCCTAAGACTATTCAACAAATATCCTGAGGAAGACTTCACAGGTGTAAATACCTTAACTCCCTTGGCTTTGGGTGGAGATGGAGGTATTGCTGATTTGAACCAGCTGAGGCTTTAGCTTCTCCGAGCCCAGCTCGGTTTGAGCTGAGAATAAAATGCCATCCCAAAGAGAAATGTGCTTTGGCGAACTGGAAGTTCAACAAGTCAATGCTGTCTTAAAAATTCTGATTTTCAGCAGTAGTTACATCACTTACATTTGTTATTCTTTATCCATTTCTAAAATCTAGGTTCCAAGATGTCTCTGTGGTACTGCTAGCTACTGGGAAGCCTGTGTATCTCACTCAGATGTTGTTCATTCCAAGCAAATACACTTGTTAGCTTTCTGTACTTACCCTCCCCACGTTCTCACATAAAAATGACTCAAAACCCCTGTATTTCCTGGAACAGTCCTTGACAGCCTGTTTACCATCTTTAATTGATCATCCATCACAGACTCATTCTCTGCCATAACGACTCAATATTCCAGGACCAAGCCAAGAGCTCACATTAAGTAGAAAGGATTCACACGATGTGTCTCCAAGACAAGAGGAGCCCTCTGAAAGGTTAAATGCTGGGGTCTGCAGCACTCTCCATCTTGGCTGGAGGCTGAAATGCTGCAGGCAGGAGTTTGGGACACACTGCAACAGCCCTCAGCAGGCATGGGGACTGCCTGCTCAGCAAGGCTTCGGGAACTGGAAGCTGGAGAAAGAGGGACCAGTTCTACTCAGAAGGTGATTATAAGAACTTGTGTTTCTCTTCCCACTCCTCACCCACCCAAAGTTTTTTCAGTCTCCAGCAAAAACATTTTTCAACACAAAAATGGAATGGTTTTCTGTGTTTTTTCTTCCTTTTCTCCAAGTTCCATTATTGCCAGATAGGAAGATTCAGATGGAAAAGCAGGGGAGGAACAGAGACAAAAAATCTAAAGAAGTGAGAAATATGAATAATCTTGAAACATCAGAAAATGTTTCATTGTGCATCACAACTGAATAAAGTTCTTGCTTGTAAATTTTAGAATGCTGAACAAGTAAATAAACAGAGCTGTCATGCTATTTGAAATGTAATCTCTTATTTTAAAAGTGCTGCTCACTGTTTTTTATTCTATTATTTTATCTCAAGCCCTTACAAGAATTTGCCATCCAGATTCCTTTAACACATAAGGTCCTTAGTGGTGGGCTGAGTCAAACTCAGGGATGTGGGATATGGGATATCTGGAAACACAAGACATTCCTTCCTTTCACAGCTGGAGCATTACCTGTGGCTCCAGCTCCAGCCTGGACAGTGACCCCTCAGTGGCACTGGCTGAGCAGCAGGATGGCCTGGCCCAGGGTCACATCCCAGAAACAAGGGGTCTGTGAACTGGACCTCCAGCCAGAGGCAAGGATGTGTGCCTGGCAGGAGTGATGCCTCCTTTGAACATGCAGGACACAGAGCGCCCTGGGAATTGTGCTGAATCAGTCCAGAGCCAGCATGTGATTGTTCACAGCACGATATTTCATTAAAGTCATTTACTGGCATTAAAACAGGTTGGTGAGCAGCAGGAGTTTCCAATCCATCCATTTCTGGGTAGGCTTGTGAAGTCCTTTTTTTCCATCGGCATTAATTATCCATGGCTCACTTCACAGGGGTGTTGTAAAAGCAAACCTTTGGAGGTGGGGACCTGCACTGAGCTGCTTTTGAAGAGGAGATTCAGGGTGTTTGTGTGCAGTGAGATGTGAGTGACCCAGGCGGGCTGGCAGGGTGATACAGCACATACAGCACAGGGA
This sequence comes from Calyptomena viridis, assembly GCA_013390005.1. Lineage (NCBI taxonomy): Eukaryota > Metazoa > Chordata > Aves > Passeriformes > Eurylaimidae > Calyptomena > Calyptomena viridis. The sequence continues at coordinate 82,436 of WEIV01000086.1, forward strand.
GCCCCAGGACATGCCCTTCCTTTGGCCAGGGCTGCACAGCTCACCTTTGTGGGGAGGTGCTCCCTTGGCTACAACAGTGTTACATCCTGGCTACACGGCTTCCAATCCTCTTGCCTGTACAACCTGTGCTGATTCTGGGTCTGGTCCTGCTCACCAGCATCACACAGGTCTTGCAAAGCTGAGCTGAGCTTCTCGTGTTTCAGCTCTTCAATAATATACTGGGAGCTGTAGGATATATAGTTTGCATGAGAGTTTTGAGGTGAAATCCATCAAAACTTGGTGTATTGCTCAAAGGAGTCTGTGTAAGTCCCATCTGTATTTTCTGAATTTGTGTTTAATTCTATTATCTAATCATGGTGGTGTTTTCAGAGAGAAGTCAATGTAATGCAAGACATTTCCTAGGAAGGACAGGCTCTGACTGCTGGTCCTGTGTACCCTGGTCCTGAGGAGTGGTGTGTTCTGGCTGTACAAGCAATACGAGCATTTTCACTATGGGTTTAACAGATCCCACATGAAATCCTCATGAATCCATTGTAAAACTGGTGTATCCTTTGATCCCTGACTGAAAATCCTTGGCATTTTCCTAGTTCTCTGGTTGCTAATCAGTCCCTCACCTGGTAGTCAAATGATCCCTTTGCCAGAGATCCCAGGTGAGCCCATCAAAAATTTACATCCCCCTTACACCACAAATCAAGCACACAGCTGTCTGATCCAGCTCCTACTGGATTTAGCCTTGATTTTGACCCCGATTCATCATGGAACACAGTTAGGCCACTCTGAATATCAAACTAGTCATCCCAGCACTGCCCCTTAATCATCATCCAACAAAGCAAATTAATGCCTGTTTCTTTCCCTCCCTCCCTCCTCTCCCCCCCACATCAATAGCATCTGACTTTAGCATAGTGCAGTGATCCAAACATAAGCAGACACAGCAGGATTTACTGGAAGACGTCGTCTCTCACAATCCATTATTTATAACAGTGCTTTATGATTAAACCTGAAACCATTAGAATGGCAAAAGCTCAGGCTGGAACCACGTCAGCTTACTCAGATGCACACGGGCACGGCCATACCAGAAAAAACATGTTTCCCTGCACCGTCTGTGGGATATATAGGGAAAGAGTAAGAAAGCAAACAAGATGATAGTCTAGGGCTGAAGGGGTTGATTCTGATCTTGTGGGAAGGCACCACAATTTGTGTGGGTAGTGCTGGGGCTGCTTGCTGGGGCCAGCTTGTCTGCACAGATCTGGCTGAAGGTGCAGAAGCTTCCTATTTCTCCCTGGCCTGGATGCAGGTGCTTTCTGAGGAGATGTACCAAATCCCTCTGGTGCATCCACACCCTGGTGTCCCCAAGAAACCTCAGCCCCAGCAGTGAGCAGTGCAACTCTCTCTCCCTTCTTCCACACAGCCAGTTACATATGGATGTGTGCAAAATCCTAATGCTTAATCCTGCTACTGCTGCATCCACAGAGAGCTCGTCTGAGGAACCCCTCTGTGAAGCTGTCAGTCATAGCTGGCAACTGCAGCAAACATTCAGGCAGCACCACTGGTAATATCCAGAGCACCCAGGATGAACTAAGTCCTAGCCAGTGCAGGCTCGTGGTGGTTTGGATATAGCTGCCTCCTTGAGGGAGCACAAGGGGAGCCCATACCCCCTGGGAGATGCTGCCTGAGTGTGGCCACAAAGCTAAATATTCCTTCTCCTGGAGTGCCTCTGCTTGGTCATCACCCTACCACTCCTTGCTGGAGAGATGTTCTTCCCATACCATGACCAACATAACTGCGTCAGCCAGTGACTTTTTGCAAGCAAAGAAAATACTCTTAGGGTAGCCTGATGGAGGCTTTCCCATCCCATCTAGCACGAGGTCTTGGCTCCCAGGTGGAGCAGAGCTCTCAGCCAGCATTTGCTTTATTTATGGGAGCGCAGTGGAGGCCCCAGAGGAGACAAAAATGAGCCTCTCCAAGCTTTCTCCGTGCATGGTTGCTCTCAGCTCCAGCAAGCTGGAGACATGGGATGCTTTATCCCACCCCACAGTGCTGCCCATGGGAGCTTCCTCCAGCAGTGAGATGGAGATTTTGGGATCTCCTAGAGGATCTGGGAGGAGTGTGAGGGTGCAGGGGGAGGCAAAAGGAACTGCAGCTTTTCCTTCTCTCATAGTTCAACCCCAGCAGGCAGTAAACATACAAGACACTACAGAGAAACGAAGATACTACCAAACAAAGTACATCCTCCAGCATGTAATCTTGGAGACTTAGGAGAGACAGACAAAGAGAATGGAAACAAGAAGTTAAGAGAAAGGCACTTTTTTCTTCTCGGAGAGAACCAGGGCTGGCGGCTGTAGAGCGGAGTTGTCTGACAGCTCCCTGCCATATCCTTGGCCCTAGCAGGAGAGCTTGTCTGCAGTGGCTGCCACGGCTCCACAACAGTCGTAGCAGGAACAATGTTTGCAGTGATGCTCTCCAGAGCCATCCTTCTGACACCCCTTGCTTTGACCTCTTCCTCACCCAGGAGCTGACCCTGAGCTGCTCCATGTGCAGACCGGCGTCAAAGGCCAGAAGCTTCCAAATTCAGAAAAAAGAAAAATTACTTTCTTTACCAAAGTAAGCAGAGTGGGGAAAAAAGAAATGCAGAAAAACAATCAAGCCCCTCGCTGGGCAGCAGTTTGCCAAGGCAATGGATTAAGGCATCTCTATGATAAGCAGAACACCAACATGGCATCTTTTTCCTTTGCTAAAGAAGAAGAGTTGTAAGTCTATCACAGATTTCTCACAGCCCCTTCTCAGCTCAAGCTGTGGAGCTGCAGTTTTTATTTCTGCCATTTCTAGTTCAGTCCAGAGTAGAGGCTATTTCAGTCATTGTTCCATTTGTTGGGTACGCCTTACTTTATGGGCCTTAACTCTGCTCCAGCTTCACCAGTAAGAGGGTTGGGGTCAATATTCCAGCACTGGGCACAGCCTGTTCTTGGGTTTTGGAAAATGAAAGAAGTTTCTCTCCCTCTGCCCAGAGCCACAGGCTAACAGTGCATAGAAAGGCTCAGAGAAACTGAGCTGGAGAGAGAAAAAGCATAGAAATTGTGGAGATCAGTGCAGTTCTGGGGACAGTCGCACCATCTTATAGAAGAAACCATTCAAGGTCTGCTTCTAGATCCCCTCAGAGTGAAGCAGGAGAAGAGGTTTTCATGTCTTTTTTTCCAAGGATCTCTAGCTGCCCCATCCCTACAGCATCTGGACTCACTTGGTCCCTTTCAGGAAGCCACAGGGGAAATCCCACCCTTGCCCAAGCACCCAGTCCATCACAAAGGGGATGATTAGGTGCCACTGGCTGAAGGTGCCAGGCAGAGCTCTCCAGTGAGGATTTCATCACTGAAATCCTTCTATCCTGAAATCCTTTCATGACTTGCTTGGCAAGTCAGGTAAAAACCACCAGGTTTTAGTTGTGGTATGGTGACAGCTCCTGAGAGACCAGGACGGAGCCCTGGGATCAGGGCTGTGCCAAGGCTGTGACATAGGTCAGTCTGTGACACATCACCATTACAGCTTGTTAGGAGCAGGAGACCAGTTTAGGCACCCTAGTTCCCTTCTGTATCAAGGCTCTCCTGTGAAGAATCTCCACATTAGCACAGGAAAAGCTCAGTGTTGGCACAGCTGGTGAGACACATCACACTTTATTCACAGAACCACTCACACAGTGGTGAACTCCTTCAGCTCATGTTTGCACTGGTGTAAATTAGGAGCAGCAACACCGTGGTACAGTGAGATAATCCCATGATGAGTAACAGATTCCCTTGTATTTTCTTATCTCACTGCTGTGACCTTGCTGCTGAAATGTAACCTCAATCCATCACTTTTGCAGAATAAATTCCTTTACCAAACCCTCAGGCCTGGGGTCTGTCAGTCCCTGGCCATCAGGGTTAGGAGATTACTTTACTCTGCCTGACCTCTGACAGTATTTTAGAGGCTTGCCTACAGCTACTACTTTTCATAATCTTTCAATATTTTCATATTTTTATGTTTGTGGTTTCATCTGTCTGGCTTAATATTAATGAATGTGCAAAAAAAAAGTTTTGTTAAAATAGCTGCCTCATAAGAGCACATGCACAGTGAGCATAGTAGGCGGATATTTTTTCTACACATCTATGAGATTCCTTTGGTATGGCTTATTTTTCATCATCTCTATGGGGTCAGTTCTGTGTCTCATTCTCATTTGGAGTTGCATTGTCAGACTGTTTTGAAAGAAGAGTGTTACAGCTTGCTAACAGGTCATGGGAGGCCAATAAAGCAAGCATTTGCTTGTTCTAATAAAAAATCCTCATGCCATGTTGGATAACTAGCTAATTTTATAGAGCCCTAAACAATTTCTGTGTTCCTCGAGGTTTGTTCCATTCTTTTAGCAAAGCCTCAAGCCAGAGGATGCTCCAGGCACAACCCAAAGGGATATGTGGTTTCAATAGTATTTCCACGCCTTAAACTTCCAACATTTTGTATTTTTGTGATTTAAAGACAAGGAGAACCAAAGTTGGTGATAACTGGGCATGAATCAACTCCTTTGAATTCTGTTGAGCTGAACTTTGGACTAATCTGTCCAAGGATTTGTTACTGAACAAAACAAAGTCAAGATGAGTTTGTTTTAGCCAGAAGACACAGTTCTGTCCCCAGAGTTCAGATGATTCGCCCTGATGAGCTCAGTTTTGCTGTGGTTAAACCACTGTAGCAAAAATGGAGTGGGTACAAGAGCTGGTGCATTTAGAAGTAGATGAGGGATGTCTTCCTACACATTTCACCATCCTAAAGTGATACATCTGGGAATTTTTTTCATCTTCTCATGGATACTTTTACCTTTGGGTCATGAAGTGATCAATCCACTTCAAAAAGGATCATTATTAGTTCTGACAGAAAGTATTGAATTACATTTGAAGACACTGATCTCGTTGGATTCCTGGTATAAGGGGGACTAAATAGCACTAAATGGGAAGGACATGAGGAATGATTAAAGCAGGGGGAATAAAGAGAGTTTTGCAGTCATAAAGAGAAGATGACTGAGGAACAGCTGGGCATTATTTGTCATACATGAGAACTAAAGGGTGTCCAGTGAAAAGAGCAAGTTGCAGCTTTATTTTAAAATAAACAAGGGGAAGTACTTGTTCACACAATGCATAACTGAATCATGACTCATTGCTGCAGGATGTTGTGGAGGCCAAAAGCCTACACAGGTTTAGACAAACTCAGGGAGAGGAAAACCATGGAGGGCTATTGAATAAGATAGTTCAGATGCTACCTGTAGCTCACAGTCTCTAAAGCACTGGTTGCAGGGACCTAGGCTGGGATGGCATAAGCAGGGAATAGGTAACTGTACTTGCTGTGTTTTCTACCTCTTCCTTCAGGAATCTGCTTCTTGTCACTGTGAGAGCGAAGACCAGGCTAGATGGACTTTCTGACTTAGAAGGCATTTGTATTTTACAAAACAATCTTATTTGTGAAAGAAGCTGTGGTTGTATTGATGACTATGAGGAAGATTTCTGTGAGGGGGTCTGCTCTGGGTGTGGGATGTGTCTGTGTGGCAAATAAACTGATGGTCAGTTATGCATCTGTGTGGGAGTGCCATTGCTCATCTGCTTTGCTTCCAGGCTGTGTGACAGGTGGTTGTGAGCAAAATCACAACTGACAAGTGCTGCTTTTGTCGCAAACTCAGGGTTTTACTGTAAAGTGGAAGGAAATACCACCCAGCCAAGGGCTAGGGTCCAACTAGTTTTGCTGTTTGGTGTTCTTCTAAGAGGGGAGTGAAGGGAGGAAAGGCTGTTTTGGCACTTAAATATGTGATTTATAATAGGCTACCTAAATACAGGGTTGATTGTCAGTGTTGGAGAGCACTCACAGGACCTTCACAACAGTTTTGGATGTCTTGGTTTTCCTCCAGCATCTCTGGCTTCTGGCTGGGTCTCTAAAAGACAGAGGGTTTAAAGTGATTACACCTCAAATTGATAAGGAGGTTCTTGTTCACATCCACTGCTCAGCCTTCCAGGAAGATCACTACAGATTTCATCTTTGTGTCTATTTAATCTTCTTCATCAAATCTACAAGTTCTTATAAAGCTTTTATATCTGAAGTCGTCTCTGCATGGGGAATGGGAAATATCACAGCTGGGCTCGAGAAACTGAGAACTACAAACTGCTGCTTTTATTCTCCTAAAGGAACTTCATCTAAGTGTATCCATGTTCCCACTGCAAAGTGTGAGTACGTAACACTAGGGAATGATGGCCAGGTGAGTGCAGGGTGATAATATTATAACCACGTAAGACAGCAAGCCTCTAATATTGTAGAGCAGATGGGCCTTCAGCTGTCAAAAGTATTTTCTTTCTGATTTTCAGATAGAGAATGAGTTGGAGAAACTGGAATGTCAAGGAAGGTGTGAACAGGTAAAATTCAGCGGCCAAGGTTGAGAACCAAGCAAATACTCCAGTGAGGTGGCTCTTCTTCCACTGAAGTCTTCACCATCACAGTGATGATCTGTAGTAAAACATGTTTTCCTCTCTCTTTACCTTGGGTCATTGGATGGAGATTAGCTAATCCATCCAGTTCTAAAAGCATTGAAAAGTCATGGTTTTTCCTGTGGTTTGTGTTCTCCTGGCCTTATGTGAAGAAAAAGGATATGCCCATGTTTTATTGGACTTGTTTCTTCTGTCAGTTCTCTGAAAATATTGTAGAAATTGGATCTGGCCATGTTTCTGCCTAAAACTCTGGAAAAGTTATTGGATCAGTCAGATGAAAGAAGCTGTACAAATTAGCTATCAGCTGCTAAATACTTGTCAGCCTGGACAATGCCAGTATCAATCAAGTTAACAGTTCAGTCTTTCTCTCATTCTGCTGGATTAAAAACCAGAATTGCTCAGCTGGTGAAGAAAATCACCAGAAGTCATCTTCTCCCTGCTTGAGTTGCTCATTGCCAAAGGAGTCCTTGATAATATTTTGTTTCCAACTGCTGTGTAGTGGAGTTGCAGCTTATCTCCCCATGCTATCTGAGAAGGTGATTTGTTATGCACTATTTTGGTGAGATGAAACAAATTACAGGAAATAGAGCTTGGATGGATGGGAACTCTGGCTGACACTGGGTGGCACTGAGTCTGTGCTGAATCCCTCAGGTTTTAATTAAGGGGCCTTCTTGATTCTTGTTCAATTTCCCTGCTTTAAACGGTATGGAATTAACTGTCCTTGGACAAGGGAGGAATGAAGTGAGAAACTCCACCAGCTTTGTGCTTTCCTTGTCCTGCCAGAGCTGACTCCTGGAAGGGATCACGGCTCTTGCTGTCGGTAGTCTCCTCCTCTAGGCTTTATGAAGTGCTGGACTGAGTTTTGACCTTTGTCTTTAAGTCCCTAAGACAAGAAAATCATTAAAGCTTTATGCTCTCTCCTACATTAGAAATCCTTCTTAACACAACCGTTCTACAACTTTCCTTTTTATGCTTTTCATACCAGCAGCTCCACGGAAAGCCCCTAACAAAACATATACTCTCACAACTCCCAGCAGCTTGGTTTGAAATTAAATCCCTTATTCCACAAACAAAAAGAGGTTTGAGTTAAAGACAATGAGATGCCATTTGGGAAACACATACATGCCTTAGCATCTTGTTGTTCTAACAAATGCATTGCTTGGATGGGGAGGCACGAACTGCTCCTGTTGCCCCTTGCTGCCTCCAGAGCCTGCTCATTCCAACACTCTGAGCACAAAAAACCCACAAACAACAGCCTCAACGACTGCAAAGTCATACACTGGGGTGTGAGAACTGTGCAGAGCCTCCAAAGAGCCCCTCTCTGGCCACCTTTCCTTGCATCCAACTGTGCTGTGGCAGCTCTGTGCTGTGGGATGTGCATGATGCATCACCCCATGTAGTCTTTAGGTTTGTTTCCCTAACCTATAGCAATGACCCCTTTAAAGTAGATCTGTGTGGCTGTCCTTTCTTAGTGGGAAAAAATAATTTCCACTACATTTCTTGTATTAGTTTTTTTCTGGACGTTCAAATATAATTTGTTCTGCCTCATAATTTAGAATTTCACCATTTTGAACTGACCTAACTGCTTATACAATTACATAATTGTTTCAGCTACAGAAAACTAAATTAAACCTTTTCCAGAAATTTTTACTTTGTTGTGTTTAAGTAAGTTTGAAGCACTAGAATTTAAAAGTGCTTAAAAAAAACCCCAAACAAACACAACCCCCCCCCTCCAAAACCCAAAAAAACCCTTTATGCTTTGGAAGATGCTAACTTTGGCCCCTAAAATGGATTAGCCATAATACTAAACATATGCTGTCATAACTCAAGAAAACAGAGAGAGACAGACTTTTTTGCAGTGATTTTGGACATTGTCTGTATGTGTAACTTTATACATAAATAAGAATTCTTTCTCTCTCACCCCACCCAAGCATTTTTAATATTCTCTCTGGAAAGGATTTCCTTAAACACTCTGAGGAAGCTGCTGCTTCTTCAAGAACTTTTTCCTGCCTCCCTCCTCTACTCAAGAACTTGGGTGGCCTCTTTTCTGATAAAGGGCGTCAGCCCTGTGAGCTTTGGGGTTTCAGCTCTTTCCCTGAGCATCTGTCCTGGCAGATTCCTGCACACACGGTGAATGAAGCAGGTGCTCTAGAAAGATTCCAGGAGAAAATGTTACGCCAGCAATGTTCCTGTAGCAGTAACTGCAATGAGCAGAAATTTAGAACTACCTTGGCATCCACACTCCTGAGCACTTTGGATCCAGAGACTGCTGCATTTTAAAAACTGCTAGTTTAGGAATGTTTTGGAGCCCAGATAGCTCTGACAATGCCCCAGTATCCTCAGGGCGGTTGTTCCTCTCTCTAGTGACCCACTGTCCAACTGCACTGATCTATCCTTGATTTAAAAAGGTCTGAGAGAAGAGGGGGTTCAGCAGATAGGATAGGTGGGGGTCTGGGGCACATGATGTACGAGGAGGGACTGAGGGAAGTGGGCTTGTTCAGACTTAAAAATCAAAAGCTGAGAGTGATTTTCCTGCTCTCTTCAGCTACCTTATGGAAGGATATTGGAAGATGCAGCCAGACTTTTCCTGAATGTGCACAACATTAAGAAAGAAAATAAATAGACACAAGTAGGAGAGTGAGAAACTCACCTACTAAGGAAGAGAAAATTACTAGGAAGAAAGACAAGGCCTGGGCAAGCAGGCTGCCCAGAGGATGGGAAATCTCCATGCTGGAAGACAGTAAAAACCTAGATGAAGTCCAGACAAACCCATGTAGTTAACCCTATTTTGAGTGAAGAGCTGGATTAGATGAAAGCTAGAGGTCTCTTCCAACCTGAATTCTTCAATGTTTCTCTGATTTTTTTGTGTGGTGTTCCTTTTCATTTTCTTCTGTGCTCATGGCTTTGTATGCTGTGACTAGTAATTTGCTCTGAAACCTACGGGAGAAACAATTTTGTCTGGCCCAAATTCGAGGATCTACTGAATGATGATTTTGGGATCCAGCAAAAGTGGTCAATCTTTCACCTTCACAAATATCTCATTTATAAAACATGGCTTGCTTGTTTTGTTGACCTTCCAATCTCTAAGAACTTCTGTTGTGATACTACAGCAGTAAAAATAAAAATTATAGGATGAGTGTTACATAGGTTGGTAAGAGGAAAGGAAACAGTGTCACATACTGGTAGAAAATGCCTGGGGCAGTTTCATTAATTCTGCCTTCATAGGGGAACTTGTGTCTACAGTAGTATAGTTCTTCCTTTTGATTACTCCAGCGTAGTGCCAAATGTGAAGGCAGGGATCTTTAGTCATCTCTCTTGATTTAGTAAAGCCTGTGGTCTAATCCAGCAGAATATCAACAGCACTGAAAGGTAACGCCCAGGAGGAGCCCTGTCTCACAGAAGTTGGAGCAAAGAAGAGAATAAAATGGACTGCCAATATTGCCAATATTGCATCCACTCAAGTCCTTTCTGGAAAAAACCAACACAAGGTTGCCTCACTTTTTCTGCTGCCCTTGTTATGAAAAAGGTAAATGTTCCTGTATCTTCCTCTACATAAACATTTCCAATAAAGTCAATATGATGATATAGGAGCATGAATTAGTTCTTTGCTTGCCAAGTACTTTGATATCTTTGGAAAACAGTCTGTAAAGGTTTTAGCCATTATTAACTAACATGATTATTATCAATTCTTGCAAAATACTGTCTGCTTGAAATAGTGTAATATCACTCTGTAACTGGTACAGTATTGCAACATAAACCAGAATATGGTCTGTGTTTGTCAGTCCAGGCACATGTGCACACATACAGACACAAACATACACAGAGAAGGGCTGCATCTGATCCAGCCATCTGTCCTTCCTACCCTGGCTTCAGGGGAACAAAGGCAATGTTCAGGAACCTCAGCTGGTTCCAGTGGACATTTAACATTTCAATAACCAACAGAGGAACTGATGGACCAAAGAGATCAAGTCAACAGCAGTGTGTTTGCTCAATCCAGTGACTAACAACTCCTCCATGTGCTCATACAGTGCTTTATGAATAAATTATGTAATTAAGGTTGCAAAACACATTTTGATGTAGACCTGTGGCTTGTGCTGGCTGGATGCATCCAGCACATTTCAGCATCCCTGCAGCATTGAGCTCAGGAGCTGATAGAAGTGTGTCATTATCACACCTTATCACAGCAATGTTCAGCCATAGCTCATAGAAAAATCCATCATCAGTGCTTGGTACTTGGGCTCCTTAGAAAAGGAGCAGGCCCTCGATGTGTAATCCAGGGTTACCAGGCTGATGGGGGAAGAGCAGAAAGAATTATATAAACTTCATCCACATGTGGTGACGAAACACCTCTCTAGAGCTGTTAGCCTGGGCCTCCATCCATTTGGGACCCATATTCTGCACCCTGGCAAGAGAGGGACCTCAGTATGTTTTTCTTAGGCATAAAGTCCACTCTTTTCTTTCAAGATAGGTGATGGGCTTACTTCACAGTGTGCCAAGGTCCCTTGGGATGTGTTCTGTTTCTGCTACACTTCCTCACAGATAAAGATTTATGTGTTTTTTTATTTCTTTTTGGTATTTACACGTGATGGTGCATAACAATGCTGGCACAGCTATGGGCAGAGATTATCACCCACACAAATGTAATTGACATTTCAGGTTATAAAGTCTTTGATGTCACACAGTATCTTTCTTGTGTATAGAAAGGCACCTTCTAGCTAAACCAGTCTGAACCCTCACAATTTAAATACTATCTTTCTGATCTCTATATCCCTCTTAAGTTGAGAGTTGCTAGAGAATTTATTCATACTTGTGCTTCTGCCTCTATTGCCAAAAAGTGGTCAGTTTGAACAAATCCTTGCTGTTTGAAATCCTGCTGGGGTACCTATCTGAGAGGAAAAGCCAGATGAGTCCAACAGACAATGGCTGGAAGTGAAAAGAATCAGCATTCTTTCAGTTTTGAGTGAGAAATGCAACTACTGGTTGTAATTATGAAGGTAAGCAACTCTAAAAAATAAAGAATACCTTCAGCTAGTGCAAGTATTTAAATGTCAGAACTTAAACAGATCATGATATATTCCATGCACATGATGGTGTATATTCTTAAATAGTGTGTATTAGAGATGCACCATACAAGTTACATCCAAGAATTTCATCCATAAAATCAACACCACTTATCTTCTCCCAGTTTTGCAGGTACAGAGCAGCTTTCCTGGAATTTCTCTGCCCAGGCCTGGCATGTTTCACCTCTAAAATTTCTGGAGCAAAGCCTTTGAGCCCTGGTCCACTGTGATTGCTGGGTGGAGGGTCTACATATCTAGAGAGGTCACCTGGGAAAGACTCTGCCCACGTGTTGATCACAGGCAGCAGAGTGACAGTCAGTGCATCTCTGGAGCACAGATGTCAGCATGGAAAGGCCAAATCTGAAGATCACTAGAATTGTTTCATAACTAACATGGTGGATAATTAATGACCCCATTATAGAGACACAGCAATGGAAACAATTACAAATTTACTTTTGGCAGACATTTTTGGCAGAACTGATCCCAAATACCAGAGAGGGCCTCACGGGATTGGGATCTCTTTGCTGCACACAACATTTGCCCATTGACTCCTGGGGAAACTGAGGGTCTGTATAGAGCACCACAGAGTTATAGAATAGGTAAGGCTAAACTATCCCACAATGAACAAGTATTCCTTTCATGTCTGCCAAGCACTCACTTGCTCTTCCTTGAAATCACTTCTGCTGTGGTCCCTTCAACCTCAGACTCCAAGACATGTTTCCTTCCCATGTTTCTCAAGTAGTTTCATGACTTGCTTGATCAGCTCACTGACTGCTTTACCCTTGTGTAATCCAAGGACAACAGTTTTAAGTGCATTTTACATTTCAGGTGCCTCCGGCATTTTTTTAGGAAGTCAAATGAAGACCCATTAAAAAATTCAGATCCTTCAGCTTGTCGTGGTCAGAAGCTTCAGCCTTCTGATGCAATTTGCATTGTTGGTCCCAAGTAATTTTCTGTTTCATTAAACAAACCCCAAACACCAAAAGCGAAACATCCAAACAAAAACCACAAAACAAACAAAAACCCCCAAACCAAACAAAAAACCAAACAACACCCTCCCCCCCCAATTAAACCAACAAAACGGAAAAAAAAAAAGAGAAAGGAAAATGATGCTTATGTGTCTACACAAGGAAATGACACACATCCACCTCCTTTCTCAAGCAAACAAACAGCTTCAGAGCTGTTGTTTGAGTCATAGCTGCCTGCAGGGAGCTCCAGTCTTGCTCACTCAGGACACAGGAGAGATGCTGTCCTTTGTCATAACTAGCAAGCAGAGCTGATTCAGTGGCAAAAGATACAAATCTGTCTGTCACTTCGTTCTGCATAAGCCCATATTTTAAGTATCTGTACACAAAAGCCACTGCAGCCACAGCAGCAATTTTCTTATTAAACAAACTGCTCCTCAATGTAGTTTTAATATATTCATATAACCCCTCTTAGGCAAATGTAGGGGTGTGTGTCTCTGTAGTTAGTATTTAACCAGACATATATGCATATTGATATGGATCTCTGTGTATCAATATTTGTGTATATATATAGATATATACATGTAATGCAGGATAATGGTGATGCCCTGTAAGGCAGAGTTCCTGGAAGATGCTCAGTGATTCAAAGCACTGCTCATCACCTTGTGAGGGAGGTGCCCTTCCTTGAGAAGGCCAGGTCACCCCATTGCCAGTTCAGCCACCAGCCTGGCAGCAGAAAAGTAGGGCATCATTTCCTTTGGTGTTAGAAAGCTGATCTGGCTGATGGTAAAGCCCAGTGAGTACAAGAGCAAACTGGAGGGAATGGACAGGCTGGAGGAAAAGACATTGCACTTTCAGCATCTTTTCCTGGGATCAATTTAGTGGATCTACAACCCCAGTTGCTCTCCTGGAAAAACCTTTTTCTCTCTCCGGTGACTGGGGAAAGAGCCCAGGGAATCAAGTCTTCCTTGTCTTAGCCTGACTAAATATCCCTTATATTGCTTACATTAGGATTTATGACAGTTTAACTAAACAGATTGCAGGACCAATTAAAATAAATCCATGGAATTTGAGATGCATGGATTTCCACAGTTTAACCACATCAGTTAGTTTTAATTTCCTGTCTTTTCTTGTCCCATTTTGCAACATGTCCAAAGCAGCATCTCATGGCCCTGGAGCTTGAGGGTTCTTTGAGCTGTTTCTGTTGTTTGAAGACAACTTGTAATGGGAGGGTTTCAGTGGAACAGCTCATAGAGAATATTAACATACTTCAGAGTGGTATTACGTGGCTATGACAGCTAGAACAGCTTGGACATTTCACCCCATTCCTCTTGCAAGTCAGAAGATAAGAACACAATCCCCCTAAGGCAAAATACTGTAATATTTTTTACTTGACACTCTGTATTCATGAAAAATGCCTTTCAAAATTACTTAAATAATAAGGAAAGAAACATTAAGTGTTCTTTAAACACTTGTTGTCCTTAAGATTACTTTTTTGGAACTTTATATTAAACTCTGAAGCATTTAGTCTGATTATTTAAACTGCTGCATAGATACCAATTCTTTTAGCACTATGGATGCACCTCGGAAATGTAAAATTCAGGATTCATTAATTCAAAAAATCAGCTTGAAAGTCTATGAAATTACCTGTTTAATTTTTATATTACAGAAAAATTAATTGGGGAAAACTGTTGGATCAGTTGGAACAACCAAAGTTTGATGACAATTTATCATATAATACAATTATTTCATACATTATGATAAGTAAATTTCTGCCTAAGAAGAGGGAAGAATATTTTAGTATGGACTTGACAAATTCTTTTTCCAGATCTTAATTATTACAAAATTGTGGTAAAGCTGGTAGAAAATCTGAGCAAGTGAAGGAAGAATTGTTATTGAAATATGCAGGGAAGAGCTATGTAGTCACAGAATATATTTATTATAAACACAGCACTTGTGACTGGGATGAGCTGGTCAACCTTGTCAACTCACCATTACAGGAAAGGGGTGGACAAGCACCGAAAGCTGCCACAACCCTGGTCTCTCCTGTGCTTCCCATCTTCTTGACTCAAGGAACAAAACACACTTGTTAACTCCGTAGGAAATGCACATAGGGCCAGCTCCCAGGCTCAGCTGAAGAAACCAGACCATGATGATCCCTTCTCTTGGAGAAGAGCTCTGAGAAAACCAACACTTCCAGTGACCGAAACTGCTTTAAATTACAATAGCAGTGATCAGTTACACTTTGTGGAGTTTTATTCAAAGAGGTAGCTGGGTAGCTGGGAAGGTACGCAGGAAAGGAAAACGGGAAAGGTTTCTTTCCTGTTCACAAAGAAAATTTAGGAAAATTGTATCCCCTGGTGTCTCCTCATACAACACATATGCTCCAGTCAGACACAGTGATCTCAAGTCACTTGCTGAGCCTTGTTTCTTAGTGTCCAAGACTTCAAGGCAAAGCCAGCAAACTGATCTCTAGAAAGCACTATTGTAAAATCATGGATTTTGTGTCTTGTTGAAAAAGTCTCTTCAGTTCCTGGGAAAAACAAAGACACAGAGAAGGGTATGGTGCTAGAACCAGCCTGCACTTCTGCACACACATCATTCCTGCTGGTTGTAATTGATTCAAAACTCTATCGATGCTATAGACCAGACATTTGAAATCAGCAATTTGGTCTGGTTCATTGAATGTTGAAATCCTTGCAGTAAATGAAGCCAAATTACCTAAGACTTGCAGATTTTTTTGAGATGTAGTAAAAGAAAAGGGTAAAAATAACAGCTAACCCAGGACAGAACAGACAACTGTCTGCTCAGAGTGCTCCAAATTGCAGACTGCTGGCTGCTGGTGTGGCTGTCTGGGGAATGAGGTGCAAAGCATCCATTTACTCTTGGACAAACAATCATCTCATGGACAGTTAAGTTTGAGAAGGGGAGCAAGTGATGGATAGTCAAGTCTTTATCCTCACGCCCAAGGGTGAGAAAGGAAATAACCTCTCAGCCTGCCCTCAGGATATACAACGGATTAGGGACACAGGGCATGGCTGAGGCATGTAGTGTCCTCCAGCAGAGCTGGGTGAAACCTGAGCAGCAGATCACAGTGTTCTGCACAAGGGATGATCAACCATCAGCCATATGCTACATCCAAGCAGGTGGAACACAGATCTCCTCCAGACCTAAAGCTCATGTTCTGCTGGGTTAGCAAAATCTCCATCTTGCAGGGCAAAGCAAATACACATGCTCCAGTTGATCTAACCAATCTGCCCAGTATCAACCAAGCCTTGTTCAGTGTACCAGCAGGATGGAGGGATGAAGGGACAGCTGGATCCAGCTCTTTGGATGCTTGGGATAAAAGACCAGCAAATTCTGGCATGTAGCTCACAGGACAAGAGGGTCAGCCTCTCTCACCTGCACTGCCAGCTGGAAACAGATCTGAACCCGCTCTTCTCATCACATCTAACCAAGAGTGGACAACACAAATATCATTGTCTCCAGAAAACATCCTGGGACTGGCAGGAGGGACAGTAGGAGCCCAACCAACTATTTGGATGTGAAGTGTGGTGTCAGGGGGGCCTGTTCCTCATCTCTGCTGCAAGACAAGGAACAGTCAGTCTTGCCACCCACTTCCTTGGCCATGGCACAACACATTCCCAGAGAAGCCATAGTGCAGGAGCTGCTGGAGCACAGCAATGGCTTGGCTGCAGCCGCTGCAGTCAGAGAGCTCCCACCACAATGGCTCCCTGGATAAGCTGATGTTCCTTGCAGCACTGATATTCCTTGCAGCACTGTGTCTGAAGATCATTTTCAGTCTGTGGAACCACCCCAGATGCTTTTTCCTCTATTACAGGCTCTACTTTGCTGCTTTTCTCTTCCTGTGTCACTAATGGCCTTTCCAAATCTCAGCGGTCCTGCAATGAGATTTTCTTGTCATAATTTGCCCCAGTGAGGGAGTATGGAAAACAGGATACTGTGACACACACACTTACAATACACCAGCAGCCTCAACTGAGGGCCTAGGAAAATTGCATTGCTGTTCTCCATGAGGCTTCAGCCTGGAAAATAGCAGCTTGAGTGTGACTGTGGCTGGGAAGGGCCCCCTGCAGCAAATGGTGTCAGGATGTGCTGATCCAGAAGTTCTGACTGCAAGCATTTTGCCATTGGATGTCATGGGCTTCTGAGCCTTCACTTGGGAGTCTCTGCAAAGTGCTTTGTGCTGTCATAGCCCCTCATACAGATGTTGTCAAAAGCATTCATGGCCCTTTCTTACTTAGTGGAGTTTCCATTACCTGGAACTAAATTTAGCCCAGTACTTCTGTGTTGAAAAACACTGTATAGAAATGCAAAATTAATACATTAAAAATCAAACAAGGCAAAGATCTAAAATACTAACCTTATCACAATATATTCAGTTCAGGCCTCTCTGTATTCAGAAAATTTTCAGCCACCAACCCTTCCATATAAATTTATTTCAATATACAAACTTTGGTGTCAATTTTAAAAGAGAGAACACGATTTTTTTTCCAGTTATAGGTAATGAACCTACTCACTGACTGTAGGGAGAACAACGTCCAAGTGTCAACTATAAACTCCAAAATCTGAAGTTTTCAAATCATGTTATCCTGCAAAGTTCTACTCCTAAACAGCATAAAAAGCATCAATAACTTGTAAGTGGAGAGCAACTGGTGAATACTGACAGGCTACAGTATGGTTAAGTATTTTGTAAAATGTAATGGCCCACTAAATTTACTTTTAAAAAGGAGTTTAGGTAACAAAATGCCTTTCCCTGACATGTCCTATCCATATAACTCACATTTTTCCATGATGTATTCATACTCATATAAATCATGTCTGTATTCAAACTAATAATAAATAAATGAATGCCCTTTTATAAAATATTAAAAATGGAAAATTAATATAAAGGGTGACCAAGCTTCTCAACAAGAGCTTTTTTCCTAATAAAAAAAAAAGAACCATTGATGTATCTGTGCATCTAAAGGGGTTTTTTTGCTGTATTATTAGTTGACACTAACTGTGTGCTTTGATGTCTGAATTCAACAGGCTTTTACTGCAACTGCTTTCTTTAATGTAAAATGTGTGTGGCATAATTCTCATTGCTAATGGCAACCTTATGATAATATTCTGCAGAATCCTGCTGACCTCATTTACAATAGCATAAGAAGCTGAGGGCCAGTTGCTATTAGATGTGTGCTAAACTTTTTATGTTTGTTGGGGGGTTTTAGCATAAATAGAATTGAGGAAAGTCTAAGTCTTAAAATGCAAGTCCCTGGGCATTTGGAAAGAGCTTGGATCTAGACCCAAATTTTGAATTTTCAGGCCAGACCCAGCTGCTGCAGCAGAGGTTCCCTGCTTTTACAGTTGATTTGTTTTGCCCTCCAAAATGTGACCTCAGCAATGGAGCAATATAAACCATTAAATAAAACACATGCTGCCCTCTTCCAGCTGGAGCTGTGATAGCCTCCTTAGTGCAGGAGGGATTGGTTGTGTTCCCTCGTCTGCCCTCTTTTGATTTTGCTGTAAATTTTCCAGCCTTGTGTTTGTGGTGTTACCGACATGGAGCTGGGAGCAGCTGCCTTTCCCCAGCCAGCTCCTGGCTGTTAGCTCCAACCTGGCAGGTTTAAACAGTTTTCTCTTTTCAAAAACAACTACACTGGGATCCACTTAGCTGTATTTAGTTTTACCACTTGCAATACAGACAAAATGAGGTTAAAGCCTACCTTCTATTAACTGCATGCTGCAAAGAGTATCTGGAAATATGGCTCAAGAAGGTGGTTGAAGAAGGCTTTAATGCAGTCCAAATGGCACATGCACAATTCTAAAACACTTGGAGTGTGGTTCACACTGTGTTTTTAGCTGTGATGGGAAGGCATAGACAAGGTGAGAGCACATGCAGGATGTTTGTAGCAAAGGTGGGAGAGAAGGGCTTGTTCCCACAGATCCTTCAATACTTTCAGGCACATGGTGTGATTCTTGGGTTGTCATGTGCAGGACCAGGAGTTGGACTCAATGACCTTGTGGGTCCCTTTCAACTCAAGATATTGTATGATTCTATGGTTCTATGGTGCCCTGCTTGGCTGCTTCAGGGTCACCTGCATCCCAATGTGATGGATCCCAACTGCAGCTTCACCAGCTGCCATCTGTCCCCTGTGCTGCCCTAGCCCTGGGGTACACATCCTCAGCTCACCCAGCTATGAGACACACTTGTGCTATCTTAAAACCAAATGAGAGGTTTGAGATAGTATATTCCCACCCCTCAGGGGCAGAGCAAGTGTTTGGAAGTTCAGGGGCCAGTTTACTTCAGCTTCAGAAATTGTCACCTGTTTTATTTGAGAGCTAAGTTCTTGCTGTTGTCTGTACCACAGCCATACTGCTTTACTGGTGAGGTGGCACCATCTGGCAGGAAAGGCAGATTACTGTCTTACACACATATACAAAACTCAAGCAAATTCTGCCTTTTTGCTGTTTAATTAATAATTCTGTATTTATATTTTTTTGCAAGGATCACAGAATGACAGAATGGGTAGGTTGGAAGGGACCACAGTGGGTCATCTTGTCCCACCTCCCTGCTCAAGTAGGGTCATTCCAAAGCAGATGACAAAGAATTGCATCCAGACAGTTCTGGAATATATCCAGGAGACTCCACAGCCTCTCTGGGCAACCTGTTGCAGTCTGTGGTCACCTGCATAGTAAAGAAATTATTCCTCATATTCAGGTGAAACTTCCTGTACATCAGTTTCTGTCCATTGCCTCTCTTACTATTGCTTGGCACCACTGAGCAGAGCCTGGCTCCAGCCTCCTGACACCCTCCCTTCAGATACTTATATATATTTATGAGGTCCCCTCTCAGTCATTTCTTCTTGAAGCTGACCAGGTCCAGCTGCCTCAGCCTTTCCTCGTAAGAAAGATGCTCCAGTCCCTTAACCAACTCTGTTGCCCTCTGCTGGACCTGCTCCAGGAGCAACATGTTTTTGCATTGCTGAAGAGACCAGAACTGGACACAGCACTCCAGGTGAGGCCTCAGCAGGTCTGAATAGAGGGGCAAGATCATCTCCTTCAAATTTGCTGGCAATGCCCTTCCTAGTGCACCCCAGGATACAATTGGCATTTTTGGCCACAAGGGCACACTGCTGACTCATGGACACCTTGTTGTCCACCAGGACCCCCAGGTCCTTCTCCACAGCACTGCTTTCCAGCGGGTCAGCCCCCAGCCTGTGCACGGGGTTATTCTTCCCCAGGTGCAGGACTCTGCATTTGCCTTTGTTGAATTTCAGACAGTTCTTCTCTGCTCAACTCTCCAACCTATCGAGGTCCTTCTGAAGGGCTGCACAGCTCTGGGGTTTCAGCCACTCCTCCCAGCATGGAAGGACGGCATGTATTTTTCACTCATCCTGCAGTGTTACATTTAAGCAATAAAAAGGCATCTTTACTGATAATTAATATAATTTCACGGGGTTTGGTGTATGGAGACATCCATCAGGGACTTGGTGTCTTCCTTTAGGGGGCAGCTAACTTAAACCATCTTTAATTTCCCACCGTGTAAGGTGGAGTGGTGATGTTTCTCCCTGTGCAAAGTGCAATGGTGACCGCTGATCCACTCACCTCAGAGCCCCTGTGAAGCTCACTTGGAGAATGAAGAAGCTCCTTGTAATTAAGGAGTTATGAGGATGCTAATTATTTCTAGTTGGTGTTCTTTCAAATGCTGCTTGAAGTGGGGATTCCAGGTTTTTAAATATTTTTATGCTAATAGTTTATTTGATTTTTTTTTCTCATAGAGATTGTTTAAGTGTTAAATGCAATGACTTCAAGTTGAAGCACAACACTTCTAATGGAGTGTCTGACCTTTCCACTACCTCACCGAACAGCACTGGCAAAATTTCCAGGCAAGCTAATTAATAGACTGGTACAGCACCAGTCAAGTGTACCTCTAGCAGCTTAACTCTCAGCTGAGAGGATGAAATCCTCCTGCCTTCCCCACACCCACATCTCACTAACAATGATGGATTTGGGACCTAATCAGGCTTTAAAACAGAGGATTAGTGAGCTGCAAACCGCAGTGATCATGACTTAGTTTACAGGGCATATAAGGGACTGACAAAAATGACCAGGCATACTCTCAGTAAATTAATGTCTATGTACTTGAAAGACCTGCATGGGCAGCAGAGACTGTTGGATTTAATGTATGTATATATCATATTCTATATATGATTTTGAAAGATCAACAGAAAAAGCAACACAGAACAAGAGCTTAATGGAAGATGATAATAGACCGAGGAGCCTACTTATGGAATAAGTAGGTGAATGTGAAGCTCTGAATACAATTCAGCTGTGGCACCACACACCACTGCCATACATTTAAACAACCCCTTCTTTGGAGGTGTGGAATATGTAGCATCCTTCTACAAGCTCCAGAATGTTCAGGAAGTATAGGGCCCACTTACACCTGTGTCCAGAAGAGGTGAACTCCATAAGCAGAGATGTTCTCCATAAGGAAGAGGTATGTTCCTAGTTTTTCTGCTTTGACTATGCTCAGGGCAAGGAGAGATTGAAGTTGGAGAAGAACACAGCACAAAGAGAAGCAGGAGTTGGAGGTTTCAGAGTTCAAGAGATTCGTAATTGTCTGTGTTTAAGATACTTTCCTGGCTGAATTGATCATAAGAAACAAGATCTTTAGATGGCCATTGGCTATGCCTACAATAACAAATAGTTTGGTGCAGTAAAACTCTCTCTCTGAGGACTGGGCTCCCACATCAACCACTGGAAGGCGCTGAACTCCCTCCTTCAACTCCTGCAACAAGCCTTCCTGCAGGATGTGTGTGCAGCAACTTGGTGGCTCTAGAAGGAGACACTGTCATGGGGTGTGACACCTCTCCAGAGCCTCCAGGAGCCAGTCTGGCACCTGGAATAGCTGTCAGCCCTGCTGAGTGAAAATCCATTTGTTTTACAGAAACACGGCAATGTTTGTTTCATGCTTTGAGGCAAAGCCATCCATACTGGGTCAGGACTGGCCAGGTGGTTCTATTTGTTGTTGGTATTTTCACGTAGCTGTTGTGTGAATGATTTCTCTTGCAGCTCTTGTAGCCCCTGTGGAATTGCTTTTAGAGGTGTGCCAGCACTCCTGGGCAGTCTAGTGATATTTATCACTTCCCTCCAGATCTGAGTCCAGATCTGTAGTTCCACCAGGAGCTTTGTCCCCCCTCTCAAGCAACCTGTATAGAAAAGCAGCACTCACTGTGTTGGAAACAGGGGTATGGGTACAGGGGTGCTGATGCCAGCTGTGGTGGGGAGGAGGTAAAAAAGGTATCCTACAGTATGATCTTGTGGAGATCTTCTGTGGGATCAGCACTGTCATTTCTCCAGGTCGTCCACCATGGTGACAGAATCTACCTGAGCAGCTGTTGCTGTGTTGTGCTCACATAGTAGGTGCATGTCTGCTCTGTTCTCAGTGCAGTGTAATGGGGCTTCATGAGGATCACCTTCATTCTCCTGAAATCTGTTGCTCTACAGTGCTCTCATACCAACAGCAGTCATGACATGACTAAATTATTCTGCTACACAGGAAACCTTTGTCCCTCTCATGTCCCTCTCATTGAATAAAAAGCAACACCTTTTCCATCAGAGGCCCAAGTCACATCTCTGAGTTTTCAGGAGGCTGAAGGCAGAAGAGAGAACAATTAACAAATGGATAGGAAGAAAAACGTCTGATAAAAGAAACAAGAGGTTCAGCAAGTGGAACTGACAACAGAAGGGAAAGCAGCTGAAGACAAGAAAGGATTTCAAGCTGCAAGTGTCAGTGGGTGATGCAGTGGTGGCAGACTTGAGGGTGGGTAAGTGCTGGCAAACAGGAAGGTGCCTGTGGCACTTGGCCCCTTGTCTTGGGATGACTTTATGATGTATCCCATATCGCCATATCACCAACTCTACACCAGGAAAAATGCATCTTTCTGGGTCTTTAAACTGGGCCCAAGAGCTGAGACAGCAGCTTGAGGAGGAAATTTCCAGCAAGATCCCTGGAATACCCAGGTCCCAGCTGCAGAGCCTTTGGGCTCATTAACACCCCTTCCCACAGCTGCAGGATATAAGGCTTGAAAAGGGCTCCTCTGGAGGTGTGCTGGAGAGAGGATGAAGAGTGGAGCTTCTGTATTTTGGTGAGACTTTGGTTTCTCTTTTTTCTCCTCTGGACTTGTTCGGGACATTAGAATATTAAAACCTCACTGGGAGACCCTTTCACCGGCTCGGCCTGGGGGGGCTCCCCCCCGTTTTCTGCTTCGTGGCAAAGGAAGAAGGAGATCATATCAACAAAAGGACTCTGAATCTTCCAGGTTCTCTCTTCTGACTGTGGGGGAGGGGGAGCCGTGGCCTCCTTTTGATCAGAGAATATTTATCTCTCTAAACATATTTGTCCCAAACCAGGACACCCCTTACAGATGTGGACAAGAAGCACATCTTGTGAGAGCTGTGAATGGTTCGAGTCTTCTTTTAGCACCTGTGCTACGTAACTTGCTGGAGGGAGTTGAAGTAGTGCAGCCAACACATGGATGTGGAAGGTGACGTTTCCATGTAGTGCCAGTGTGGAATGACATTTCTCTGCCTTTGCCCAGAAAACATCTGGGGTTTGTGCTCCCCAAAATCACTCTGGTAACTAGACTAACCATCAAAGCAAATGTGAGTGTTCCTTCAAAGCCACACTGCTGGGCTAGACAAAAGTGCTCGAGGGAGCCACTGAACCCAAGGCATGGACATCTCTTGGACATCTAAGCTTTTTTAAGAGGTGGATTACAGCTCCCTTATCTTCCACACCTGAGGGAAGAAGAGAGGGACCTAAAGTACAACTTACACCTCCTGGCACAGGATGTCACTTTTTTTTGTGGGTAGATCTTTCCACGCTGACAGCCCATCAATAGAGGGGTCCCGTGGAATGGCTTTTCTGTGGTCAGACCATAAAGCACTTTTTAATGTGTTGAGGGGATGAATTACCTCCCCTGCTCAGGAGAACTGACAGATGTGTTGTGTGCACGAAAGAGAGACAAGGGAGAGCTGCCATCTGCTGTTGGAAAAATCCTGGTTCATCTTTTAGCCCAGGCACTGCTCATTGATGCCAGTGGCTCCCACCACCCTGGTTTGGCACACAGTGAAGTATTTCAGAGGGGGACCAGGGGTCCCCTGGTCGTGCACTGGGGAGAAGTAAAGTTTACCCTGAAGAGCTGCTGTTCTCATGTCTAACTCAGGAAAAAGATGATGGATTTGCTGATGTTTTGAACCATCCCTACCAGCAGCAAAGCAAAGTGGGGAGGTAGGGCAAACCCACTGTGCTTTCAGGAAGAAGTTTAATGGAATAATCAACCACATTTTCAGATGTAAGCCTTAGCTAGTCAATTAGATCAGTGTTTAGACCTGATATCTTCAGTGGATTTTCAATAAGCTGAGCATCCTGTATTACCAAGGAAATGAAAGAATTGCTGAAATCCTACACTTCCAAAATCTTGATCCTTTGGGTGAAAAAAATTATTAATCATTGACTGCAAAGACAGCTCATTTATTTGTCACCTTGAGTCATTCAAAATTATTTATTGACTTTTGAAAACATGTTAGCTTCTATTTTCTAAATTACATTTTAAGTCAGTTTAACTAAATCTAAAATTTTTTACAAGAAAAGACATCCAAGTATTTAATACAAATTGAAAGAAATATTTCAGTCCTTTAAATAGCAAGTTAACCTTGTTTAAATCTTCAGTTAAAAAAGAAAACAAACCTGAAAACTCTGCATAGAAAAGTATTTCTTGCTTATATTTTTTTCCAAGAGAAAAAATGAATCAAGAAAAATACCATCCATATAATTCTGGTAATTTACAAAGGTACCACACAATTCAGTAATTCAGGACCAGATCTTTCACAGATACAAATTCATATTACCACAACATGGTGCTAATTTGATAAAATGTAAACACTTTTCAGTTATTCTGTTGATTTTCTTTTTACTGCAAACAGGTGTTTTTCCAAAGGATAAAATGAAAGAGAGTAATTCCTGAGTATGTGTACTAAAGTCAAATAGTCTTCCCATAGGAATGGTGGCAGGAGCAGTAGTAACAGTTGCAGATGAGTGTTCAGTCAATTCACTTGTTTGCATTGGTGAATTTTTGAGTGGTGATGTTCTGCTCTAGTAGATGCATACATGTGAGTGTCTAAACATAAGCTTATAGTCCCTGTTTGAAGCTTTTGGCCTATTTACCTTTTAAATAAAGACTGGGTTATTAAAAACAAACAGAGTGATAGTTCAAAAAGAAAATATTACTTTAATGTAGTAATTATGGTGTAAATCGTAAGGCCTGGTCAGACAAAATTGTAAGATTTTTTTCCCCCCAAACAGATAACAGGAATTTCATCCCGCTGTACTTCAGAGGGGAAAATTTTTAATCCAACTGTGATGATGCTTTTAAGTTAAACCAGTCTATCAGAGGGTGTCATTTTAAACAAGAGTTGGGGATCTCAGTCAGCACCTGTCACACTCATGCTCAGCTGGGCCAAGTCTAGAGGAGTGAATTCAGACAAGGGCAGGTGAAATGCACTTTGCAGGGTGGCTGTGTTTCACACTGACCCCTTTTCATGTGAAAACCTGTACAAAACATACCAGTGCACGTTGTTCTTGTGATTTTGTGGGTTTTCAGCAGCATTTGCCTGAGAGCAGAGGCAGCAGTGGGTATACCCGGGAGCTGGTGCAGCTGATTGTTCCTCTGCGGGGACTCAGGGCCAGCAACTGGTTTTCCCAAGGTGGTTTATAAGTTGTGCTGCAGAGATACAAACAACAGCGCTACGTGGCCGGTCCTTTAATAGAGTTACTGATGTTACTTTGGAAAGAAGGCACTGCAGTTTCCTTCTGTTCCTACGCTGTGGTTTCTAAGGTCTGTGGGAGCTCCTTGATCTCCCCAGCCCTCCCACCACTCTCACACTCCTGGAGAGACACCTTAACCCACTGCATCCCTTCCCCTCCGCATGCAAAGCCTGGTAAAAGGAGAGGAGCGTCTCAGCTGTTGCACGGTCTGTTTGTTTTCCTTTGAGAGGACAAAGGTGAAAATGTAACCCGAGAGAAACAACCTCAGTCGCTGCAAAAACTCTGAGCTCCCTTCAAAATGAAGCGAGAGCTGGAACCCCCGAGGTCCCCGCAGCACAAAGTGGCTGCAGCGTGGGGCGATGACTCCATTCCAGCAAGTGTCAGACGCTTTGGGGCTGAATCACAGTCTCGCCGAGCTGGTCGGATATCCTCAGAGCTGCAGGCTGCCACGGGATGGCCACGGAGGGTAAGAAACGGCTGCGAAGCAGAAAGAAAACAAATTAAAAAAACGTTTCAGACAGTTGCCAATGAAATTTTTTTGGCTCTGCGTCTGGGCATCGTTCCCAAATGCAGCCTCTCGCCCTCGGATAAAGCACTACAGCCTGGAATGAGAGTCAGATGCGTGGGAGGAGTGCATGTATCTGCGTCTGGGCTGGAAAACATATGTACTGTAGTGCCTAGAAAAACCTTTTTACTTTAGGCCTTGCTCCAGAAAATCTTTTTCCTTGCTTTTACAACTGTCCCCTGCTCTTTGGGATTACCCAGAATTTTAACCCAGCCTGAGGACACAGGGAGCTAAGAAACTTTCTCTGCATCCTTTCCTCTAATCTCCAGGCCTGGGAGCAGTCAGCCTTGGGCACGCTGCTCCTGGAGAGGTGAATGGGATGGAATGGGATAGTCACTGAAGCTGTAGGGTGACTTGTCTGCAGCAATGGACCTACAGTTTCTGGCTTTACCTGTATGAGTGGATCAAGCTGCAGCCTCAGCAGAGAGAAGGAACAGCCTAATACCTTGCAGGACAGAAGAACAAAGAGAGGAAGAAGTGATCCTGAGAGGCTGTTGCTGGCCCGTTCCTGCCATTTTATCATGAGGTTGTGTTCCTGGGTGGCTTGAATGTCACTTTTTTTAAAATCCGCATCCCAGAACTATGTGAGAATTTTAGCTAGTCTCAAGTTAAAAGCTAACAGGAACCACCCTCATCAAACCACATATCCTTAGCCTGCCAGGTCGCAAAAAGAAGCTGGGGGGAAGGAAAAAAAANCGACCTGCCGGGAGGCGACGGCGGGCCCTGGAGAGCGGGTAAGGCTGTTCCCGCTCCGAACTGGGGGGAACGCGGCTGGAGGAGCTGCCGGGGGGACGCGGGTGGAGGAGCCGCTTCCCTGGGGTGAAGCGCCGGCGATTCCGCGACGCGCATCCCGTGCCCTGTCCCGGGGTGTCCCGGGGGGACCCACCTGCCCCGTGTCCCTGGGGCGGGAGAGGGACCTGCCTCCCCCCTGGTCTGTGCCTGGGCCGCTTTCGAGGGGAACTTGGGGGAAAAAACCCACAGAAATTTGTTCTATCTGTTAAACACGGAAAAGTAGCCTATCATTCAGAAGTGGTTTTAGCGTGTTTTTTTATCTGCTCCACAAAACAGCTCGGAAAATGCTTCAGGAGATGGGGTTGATCTAAAGCGATAAATGCTAAAGTGGTCAATGCCTGTGTCATTTACAGATGCCAAACTGAACTTATTAACCTGCCTCAATTACTTAAATACTTGGAAATACTGTATTTTTACAGGGACGGGGCAGCCCATGCAGACAGAAAGAGCACTGTTTGGGTGTGCACAAGGTGGATGAAATAGTTACAGAATATATTTTTGAAGTGTTGAGTGTTGTCTATAGTTATATTTGGTTTGTATTCTGTACACTCAGTCAGTACTGAGTTAATATCCAGCAACTTCTGTTTCGTGTTTGCTGAATGTTCACTAATTTAATGTCTTTCTTGTGGTGTGGGCAAATACTTAAGTGTAAATTTTAAATAATTTTGCCTAGAGCAATTTTGAATGGATAGTACTGGAATGTGTTTGTTTTAACCCGAGCATTCTTTCTCCTGCCTTATCAGCTATCTTTATTCCTACACAGCCCTTATCACAGAAGTATTTTTGTATAATTCTTTCTTTGCAGGCTAATATCCTACACAGAAACTAAAGCTGAATGACATGCATACACTGATTACTGGAGGAGAGGCTGAAGGACATCCTGTTTTGATTTAGCAGTGTTGTTATTCTTTGGGGTAAAATGAAGAATTTGATTTTGTTTTGGAAACACTCAGATTTCTAATGCAGCTGAACTTCAGATTTCTACAAATTAATTTTTGCTCAAAGGAAGATACAGAACCTGTCATTAGTAGAAAGTCTTACTAATACAGACATATCACACCAGGGGTCTCCAAAAGACCTGGCAGCTGAAGCAGGTGGTATGTCTCTCAATGGGAGTGACTGTTACTGGAATGACAAGACAAATAATGAAGAAGTTATTAATCTTGAAGTAGTGCAGCAAAGCCTCCCAGTAATGAACAGCAAAGGGAGAAGTTGTGAGGGGTTTTCTGAGAGCANTTTCACATCACAACTTAAAAAACAGCCTCTTCCCGGCGGGCAGGGGCTGGTTCTGGCTGGCAGGGCGGCTGTAATCCAAGGGATGCGGGTGCGTGCAGAAGCCCGGGGGCGAGGCTGGAGAGCCTGGGAAGGGCTTGTCAAAGCAGAGGAAGGGGAGAGAACGGCGGCTGAAGAAGGGCTGAGGCTCCCCTGCCCTCGCAGCTCCGGGGCGGAGGGCGGGAGGGCTCCGCTGTCCCCGGCCGGTGCAGCCCC